>JAOEHY010030244.1:0-34410 GCA_025447955.1 Psilopsiagon aurifrons | reverse complement strand
CCTGGGTTTTGTTTTCTATTGTTTGTTCCCCCCCCCCCCCGACAGAAAGTTAGAAAAATGAATTTTTGAAAGGATCAACAATTCCCCTTCTTTCAGTGACAGATTTTTGTTTGAAGAACCCCATGTGTTTACACATATCTGGCCCTGTCTCACACAAGTGATGTAGATGGAAAAATGAGGGCTGGACAAACACTGTAGAATAATTAAATTTTTGGGATATCAAATATTTAAAAAGATTTGGTTTTCCTGTGTTTTTTCTGACTTGACTGTCTGCAAACATCTGCTATAGCAGCATCTGTCTGAGAAAGTCACTCTTTCTTTCCATGACTTGATATCCAATCCAGAAAATATGAATATTACAACTTCCTGTTCCAAAGACAAACACAATAAAGGGTAGCAAAGCTTTGTTAACAGGTGTAATTCCACTAAATATTAGGAGTTTGATTTAACTTCATCATCCAATCTTTTTCCACAATTAATGGAGAGAGAAGTAGCTTCGGAAAAAGAGGAACTGAATTCTGTCTTTTCCTCCATTAGCTTAAAAGGAAGGCAACATAATCTGTTTATATGGACACTGAACTTTGGACAACTCAATTTAGGTGGCCCACCTAAACAGATTTGCCCAAAGAAGCACAGAGTGGGGGAAGGTGGACCAGGACAACTGCTGATCTTAGGAAAGTATAATAATGGGCAAAGAGAAAAATAGTTTGATAGGTACAAGAGATGTACAAATGTAAAAGGAAACACATTATTTCCCCTTAGTATTTATATTTTAACCTATTCTCTTAGCTAGAGGGTTAAACTGAAGTCAAATTCTGAGAAGAGTTATACTAAGCCTAACAATATATCCAGCCTTTTCCTTTGAGCACCTCTTTACCTCTCAGAAGGGAAGGTTACCCTTTTGCAAAGATCTGCAAAAAAACTACTCTGAACCAAAAGAAATAAAAATCAGAAAAAAAAAAAAATTAAAAAAAACCCAAAAAATTAGTTTGAACCTACTTTGATGACAATTTCCTGATTATGATTTGAATCTGTGATTCTGTGTCATTTACCTGTCTCCAAGTGTTCCCAGCGTCAGAAGAAACAAACATGCTGATGTCTTTGTCTGACAGTTCAGTGCCTATATTACCTGTAAGATGAAAATTGATTAGTAATGCTATACTCTAAGAAATGCTAAAATTAGCAATTCAGGGGAGTAAATGTATTTATTTATTTTCTGCAGTTACAGCACTTCTGCTTGGGGAAGTGAAAGAGGGAGGGAGTGAAGCGAAGGAAAGTGGAAGACTTTAATCTTGAAGAAAAAAATATATATATTAAAGATTCTTTTGGTAGCCTGCCTTCCCTCCCAGTGCCTATGGTGTGACAGCCCAAGAGAGCAACTCAACACCCTCCACACCCACCACAAACACAGGATTTTGTCAGTGTTTGCATATCATGCCAGTCAATTTTTAAAGATTTCATACCTGATGCTACAATAATACTGGGGGCAGTGTCTCGGCTGGCAATGTTTCCTGAGGTATAGGGATTCTCTGAGACCTTCAGGTGAAGATGAAGGGAGCAATAGGGCTATGGAGAAAGGGAAAATAAAAATGAAAAGCAGATACAACACTAAATGCATGCCTATATTTCTACAGGCTTAGAAATATAGTGTCTTTCTGTATTAATTCCTAGTTGCTGCATTCACCTTTAGAAAGATAAAACCACTGTCCTGGTTCTGTTGCAATAGCTTTCTATCATTTTCTGATGCAAACCATTCACACTGGGAAACCAATTCACCAGGCTAAAACTATCACAAGGACAATATATTTGAGTCCAAACCAACAAGAGAGAAAATCTGGCTTGTGAGGGCTAGTAATGGCAACAACTACTTAGCTCCCCAGGTCCCTAGCTCTCTTGAGAAGCAAGCAAGGTTGCAGATACAATGAAGTGACTCTCACAGCAGCAATGCTCAAGCTATCTATTCAACAAAAAGCAATACAACCTTATCGGTGTGGTGTTGGGTGACCATTAATTAGCCATAAGAAAAAACTAAATGTGGACAGTGTCATAGCATTTCCTGACTGATTATTTTTGACATGACTTCTGCACTGCACTAAGAATAAATACCAGGACTAGAAAGTGTCAGTTTAAAAGTTGTTTAAAACAATGCTTCATCGCCCCATCGGGATGTGACCTTTGAGATTTCAAAACAAACACATCCATGGAAACCTCACCTATCCATTACTGATTTTGTACGTCAGATGCTACATAACAAGAATAGTACAGAATAAAAGAGCTAAGCAAGAAGGTAAGACAGACAGGCAGATTTCCAAAATTTCCATTACAATTCCCTCCAGATTTGTAATGTGATGATTTCTGAAAATTTCTGATAATTTTTGCCTTCTCTTGGGTTTTATTTTCAGCATTTTTTCCTTATAAACCTCATGAATAGCTTTTCATGAAAACAAGCTAAGGGAAGAAAGGTGGGAAAATACTGACAAAAACCCTGAAACAAACTAACCCAGATGAGGGGAACATCGACAGGGACATAAATACAGCAAAGCCCATGCTTCACCCTGCACATCTCTCCTGGATGAGCAGGAGAGGCAATGCAGAATGACCCACAGGCTCTATGGGGGCAGGTTTTTTTAACATCAGCTGCCTAAAGGCTATGTCTGCAGCCCTTGAAGTTTTGTAGGTTTCCTCTGTAGGAGACCAAGCCCCACAGATCACTGGAAGCCCACTTATCCATCCCATTTCAAAGTACGTGTCTACAAATCTGAAATGGAAATCCCCCAGTGAAGAATGGTAGGACTTTTTTTGGCAAAGGCAAATGAGGGTGGTGAGGAGGGATGGAAGTTCTCACTTAATGTGAGACAGGAAAAGGGGACATGGTTTGTGCAGAAGGGAATACAGCCTGTCAAGTGGAATGTACTGAGCATCCTAAGTCTAACTGACAGCCTTGTGAGGGCAGCCGCTAGAGCAGCCTGGGGGTGCAGGGAGGGAGTGGGATCCAAATGAAGCTGACATGCATGCAAAAAGTGAAGAAGCATTGCAAGAGCATGAGTGCTTCCCTTTTACATTTTAATACATTGTGAAAAGACTAAACACAGAACATATTTTTAAAGCTAACATATTCCAAGTCCACTTCAGCATTTTGAAGACAGTAGCTAATGACAGCAACTCCACTCTGACAGAGATTAGACCTTGCTCGACTCAAATCTTAGTGCTACCAGAAGTTTTCTTTCAAATTTTTCTCATTTCACAGAGTACACAGAAAAGGAATACATATCTCAAGTATTAACAGCCAGGTCACCTGTCTAAACAGATAGTATTTTTAGTAGCGTGACTTCTTATTGGCTGGAATGCAGCTTACACTCTCTAGTGAAAAGTGGGGACGGTGTAAAAATGAAGCACTCTGGCCAAACACCTGAAGTTATTACCCATGGCCATCCTGTATCATTACTGTGGAAATATTCCTATTTCCATCCCTGATGTACATCTTCTTCATCTGTATCCTTAGATGATTCATCAACAAATAGTTTTCCAGACTGGTTTGTGCTCCTCCTTTAGCTCCCACAGTTTAACTCATATACAGGTATCTCAGCTTTGTTTTTTAGTATTTCCACAAATTGTCTCTACCCCCTTTGTTGTTACCAAAAGGCTACTGAAGTCATTAATACCATCACGATCACCAGTTCTGGGTTTCCTTGTCACTCTCCAGCACCAAGCTGTCCTAGCTTATGACAGACATCAAGTGAAAGACAACCACTGCCATGGAGCACTTAAAACCTAGGTAGAAGGCAAAGAATGAATGACATAGCTCATTGCTCTGCTCACTGGCATAGTTCTTACAATCATGCTGGCTTCATTACTTGCTTTCTAGCATTTTCAGGCCAGTACTTTTATGCTCCCCTCTCTGGAGGCTCATCAGTCCTCAGTAAAATTTCTCATAAACACCCACTTCTTGGCTGCTCTGCAAAGCACACCTGAACTGTCTCCAATGGTGAGACACATACAAAACAGCTATTAGTGATTGTCCCTGATCAGGAGTGGGGCAAAGCATTACAACACAAGGGTGATGTTAGACACCATTCCCAAACCTAAGGGTAATCACAGTATTTTCTCACCTGCAATAGCAGGGAGTAACGATGAGAGAGAAACACTTAAAGGACAGATATTCAAATCATCTTACTTAGATGCTTAAATTATTACATGAATGCCCCCCTCCTTACAAGAAATGCATCTTTGTCCTGAAATCCTTATAACCCAAATAGACAAGAATAACAAAATGTGGGAAGGAATAAGCAGATATCTGGGGAAGGGAGGCACAGAGAAAATAAGTGACTTGCCCAAGGTTTGCATAGGAGATTGGAGACAGGCCTAAAAACTGAATCAAGAATCTCCTGAGATTCAGCCCTGTGTTTTACCCACAAGGCCACCCTGAAAGCTAATTGATTCCATCTACTAGAGAGATGCCCATAACTTTTAAGATAGAACTACTCCTCAGATAACCACATAACAATATAAGTATCAAACAAAACCAGCATCTTTGGGATATAGAATCATAGAACAGTTAGGGCTGAGGTTGGACCTTAAGATCATCTAGCTCCAACCCCCCTGCCATGGGCAGGGACACCTCCCACTAAACCATGTCACCCAAGGCTCTGTTCAACCTGGCCTTGAACACTGCCAGTGATGGAGCATTCACAATTTCCCTGGGCAACCCATTCCAGTACCTCACCACCCTCACAATAAAGAATTTCTTCCTTACATCCAAGCTAAACTTCGCATGTTTAAGTTTTAACCCGTTACCGCTTGTCCTATCACTACAGTCCCTAAATATAATACCTTGGCAGCTATTTTATGATGATTAAGTGTATTCAGCTTAAAAAATAACTGGTAGAAAAAAGAAATACAAAACCTTGGGAATATATGGAATTTCATTTTTTTCTTCCAACCTCATTATTCACAGCCATCTCACAAAAATGCAAAGAAATTTGTAAAAAGCACCTCGAGCATACTGCCAGTAGAGGGATGGTTCCGTCTGGATTGCCTTGTGTTTCAAACAGATTCTCAACCTCTTTAGCTGCCAGCTAAGCTGCTATGTACTTATTTCTGCATTAACTCTCCCTTACTTTAGGTTTAAAGACCAGATGCACAGAGGACACAGCATTACACTAGCAGGCTGGGGACCATCCTGTCACTCTGGCAGATCCCATTCTGCCAACAAGCTGGAACGTATGTCATTGCTGGGTCACAAGCTATTGCTGGAGACAATTATGCTGAAAGCCAGCAGTGTGTGAGAGCATTAGTTTCTGCCATGGAGTAAGCTTGGGAGCTAAGCTAGATGTACAATGGATTATTAAGAGTTCACTTAGCTATGCCATAAGGAAGAGCAATAAGTAGCAGATAAAGGAGCTGACATAAAGAGGCAAAACTTCTGGTGATGCAGGGGTAGACAGAGTGTGACTGAAGAGGTGAGCGAACTTTGTGAACTGTTTAAATACTACATTTGTGTCACGCACACAAGAAACAGAACTGCCCCAGAGCAGGTGACAATTCCTCAGCAGAACACCCTTATGGGTCCCTGACATTTCCAGGACTTACTTCCTGACATACATTTCCAGTGCTTTTGTTTAAAAAACTGCTCTACCACTCCCAAATTCTGTGTTCTCTTCTCTATCATTTCTTGAATTATCACATTCCATACTCTACCTTCAAATTCCCCCACTATTGGATGCAAAGCCCAAATCAGGTTTTTAATTAGCTTGGCTTTCTTTTGCAGGGCTGTTATTTTACTTTGTGGTTTTGATGCATTTTCTGTACCAATATCCTCACTTTCTCTTGCCAGCAGACTGCCTATTCATGTAAAAGACCTAAGAAGTCAGTTTGGTTCAGATTTCATCTATTTGCTTTCTTGCAAAGCTGCAAGGTGAGACCCTGTATGCTCAGCTGATGATCCCTGCTCTACTAACATTCCACTAGTTTGTGACAACCTAAGCAGCAAGGAGTGCTCAGACAGGCTCAGATCATGAAAGAGGCCTCTTGCCTGTTTTACCTGATGTTAAGGGAACAGGAAAAATAAACAGGGCTATACATTCCTCTGGCCTCATCACAAAGAAGGGCAAAGTTCCTTTACACTCTCCTTCTGGAAGGGCAAAGACTGAGCTACACATTTGAAGTCCACTGATGATTTTTGCCTTACCACCTTGAAATCATGGACCCATTTCTATAGATCCCCACAGACCTGTGATGCCCACCCCAGCCCAAGTCACTGAACATTTAAGAAGTGGTCACTTTCCAGTACAAACAGGATGGCAATTCTACACTGGACTTGCACAAGTGGAAGCAATTCTCAGAGGAAGTACATAGAATCATAGAATAGTTAGGGCTGGAAAGGACCTTAAGATCATCAGTTCCAACCCCCCTGCCATGGGCAGGGACACCTCACACTAAACCATGCCACTCAAGGCTCTGTCCAACCTCGCCTTTAACCCTGCCAGGGATGGAGCATTCACAGCTTCCCTGGGCAACCCATTCCAGTGCCTCACCACTGGTTGCACAGAGTGCAACATAAAAACAAGCCAGTGCTTAAATAGTATTCTGCACAGTGGAACTACAAGGATGTATAAACAGCACATAGAGAACCAAGAGCTTCTCTGGTTCAGTTATCACCGTGTCCCTACAAGTGCACACACTTCTGCCACTGGTCCTGACTCTTTGCCTGGGTTGTTCAAGCTTAGCATCCTTAAGGGAGTGCCAGCTCGTCCAGGCATATCTAACTTGAAATGAAATGAATTGTGCTTTCAGGTGTCCAAGAGCATAGTAGTAGATACAGTATGGATACGAAGGTTTAAGGGAGCTGTAATCCCCTTTCTCCATAAGAACCATCCAGTCATTTGCTGGAACTGCACATTTTATGAACAAGGTATGTTTCCCACTATAGTTATCCATGGTGTAGAGGAAGTGATCGCACGACTGTGTATAAATCGGGACTGGATGTTTCATTTTACTTGCTTGCGTGGTTTTTATTTCTTCCACCCTGCCAGCTCCCTAAAATATTGCACTATCATAATATAATAAAAATCTTGGGTTTCTGACAAAATTGGTCATAATTTGATAAAGTCAAGGTGTGGGGTTTAAATATATTCACTTGAGTCAAACTAGATTATGATCTATTTGAAACACAACAGCTTCTACAAATAGGCCCTTCCAAAACAAGTCAATTGTTTTATGTGTGCAAAGTTTTCTGAATGTCATCTTTCTTGCTTTTATCTCTCAGATTTAATTTTAAAAAGTTCTTACTTACAATTTTTAAAGACTTGTCAGAAGAAAACAAACCCAAACAATTTAGTCATGTTCTGAAATAACTCTTCTGTTTGACCTGCAGTCCTCACTATTTATTTTTCCATACTGGATAGAAAATGAAAGGTTTCATCTTGGCTCAATCAAAAATCAATTATTTGAACAGCCTTCAAGTATCAAGTTATTTATTCACTGCTCTTAGAATAATGCATGGGGTTCAATTAAGAGATTAATGTAGCATTCAGCTACTCACCACAATGCACAAAACATAATGCTGATTCGGATTCTAACAAGCTTACAGCCTCAAAATGAGAAGCATCCTTTTTGGGTTTGTTTGGTTTTTTTTCTGATGGAGAACAACACACAGGTACAGGACAGCAGGAGGAAGAGCAGTCTCAATAGTGTCCCTGATTCTGCCTGGAATCATGCTAGAATTTGTGCAACATAAAAGCTATTGAAAATCTCAAAGTCTTGGGTTCTGATTATTATCCCACTAATGCGTACAGATTATATCAGCTGAAAAACATGTCAAGATCAGTCTAAGCTTTCTAATTTGACAGACATCTCCAATTCTATTCACACTGCTTATATTTCATTTTCACTCTTGGAAGCTGTTTGTATATAATGATGATTAAAGACTCGTCTGTATGTGGATCTATATTAATAAGGACAGAGACAGATACAATATACACCCAACGCTCACTTCTGAGCTCAGAAAAAAAATGATAAATATTAATATTGCCAACAGAGTGGCCTGAAAGAATTCAGAGCTCTCCTTTCATTCGAGCCTGCCTCAAGTTATTGGGTCTCTGACAGTTCCTGAGCTACAATAGCTCACTCCTCCCATCTAGTGTCCAGAGAATCAACTGCTCAGAAACAGCATCCAGCTTCACTGGCTGTTCCATGGGAGACCATCGCTTGTGCAGAAGGAAGCTGACCTATGATGCTTCCAGAAATTTAATTAAATTCAGCTATATTACAATGACAGATTTTGCAATACCACCTGGCAGCCCAAACCTGATGTACTGCACTTTTAATAAGCAGTATTCACTCCATGAGATACACTGCTGCCCTCTCCTTTTTGTGTTTGTTGAAAAGGATTGTTCTGGGATGTTGCCACCACCCAAGTTCTCCCCTCGGTACTTACCAGGAGACAGTGAACAGGGTTTCCTCTCAGATCAGTGTTTGGAGCCTGCAACAAACTCCAGTCTCTCCCTTTATTATAGGTGATGAAAGTTTTCACTTGGTTGTCAATCTTCTTGTTAGCCAAGAACATTCCCTTTATCCCTGCTACCTAGGAAAAATTGACATGGCTGAAAAATACATCAAGCCTTTGCAGGTTCTGTGCACGTCTCTTTTGCCCTGTCAAACCCAACAGGGACCTGATGGCTATGTCAGTGTGGTGGATATCAGGGCAAGAATTGCCAAGAACATCAAAGGAAGGCAAACTGAGGTGCTAGGGACAAGATAAGACTATCACAGGTGGAAAGTTGACAAATGGAAAAGAAAGCTTTAATTTCAGAATCAGCGTGGGAACATGGTAAGGTGTCGATAACATTATCTGTAAAGTGACAATCTCTCAACTGTGAAGGCATCCTCTCCCCTGAAAGATACAATATGTATAGGGCAAAAATTTGTCTCTTGCGCTGCCATAGGAGGAAACAGCAGCAATTTTGGCCTTGGAAAAAAATGCGACACACATAAACTTGCAGTTCAGTGCTTCTATTCTCATACAGCCTGCTTAAGACATTTAATCTAAGGATCCCAATGTATTTCCTAATTATCGGTGTTTCAACAGGATGTCATGGGGGACAGAGGTATTTTTATTACTGTTTCCTATTTTGAGGAAACCAAAGCACTGGTGACTCGAGCAAGGCCACCCAGAATACTGGTGAGAGAGCTAGCAACGAGATTTATTTTTCCTGGTGCTTTACCCAACAGCTTTAATCCACAGACCTGCAGGAGGATTTTGCAAAGATGTGATGCTAACAGACTAACACTGGAACCAAGCCCAGAAGTGCCTTAGTGAGGAGAAAAAAAAAAGTCAACTTCATACCACAACTCACACTGCAGAATGTTCCCATCTTCTTAGCACACTGAAAATCAATAGCCCAATAGCTGCTGCAGCTTGTGAATGAATTTGTTGGGCTGTCATTCTGCAATCTGAGTGCTGCAATAAAAAGGGAAGCAAAATTGGGAGAAGGAGGGGGGAAGTGAGAAATTTCTTTGTTTCTAGCAAATCTGTTCAGTCATCCACCTAGAACTAGAACACAGAATTATTCATCAAGACTTTTTATCTATACACATTAATTCTTAAATGGCATTACATGGCAAATTGTTACACAGCAAATTTGGAGCTCGTTCCAGCTCAGCTAACACAATTATGTGTTTGGATTTGGATGCTACAGCTCCCGGTGAACAGGACCTTATGGCACTCAAGTCACATGCTGTGGGACTATCAGTGCACAGTGCATTGGTACAGTACACTGGTGTACTAAGTCATTCTGAATAGCACTTTCCTACTTGAGCAATGGCATTGAATTTCATTTGAAGTTATGTAAAGACTTAGACACGACTTATTATAATGGGCAGTAGTCTTTAAATTAAGCAGTTAACTAATTTATTGTCATTATTAGCATTAAAGATAATATTTCCAGTTTTTTAGCTGGATTTGTCCCCTCAACCAATTATTCAGGATTTCTTGTAGTCAAAAGGCACCCTAAAATGATAAGGGCACTCTGTCTTCAAGTGATACTGCATTAAAAGACAGGGCTGGAAAAATAACGTAGTTCTGCCTTTACTTCCAGAGGCCAGAGCCTACAGCTCCATTTGCACTTTGTTTTGCCGTTGTCCTGAAATAGTTGTATTATATAGTCCCTGTGAAATGCTGGCCATAAATGATTAAAGAGCATTTTATATGTCAGGTGATAAATGTGTTGTGAAATCCTGTGAATCTTTCTTTTTATGATTCTTGTCATGGGCTGGGACTCAGACTCTTCTCAAGAAAGCAAAGTGTAAGTCACACTGTCAGTCCTGGACAGCTCTATCTTAAAAAAGAGACCACACACACTATATGTGTTTGTGTGCTCTCAGGTGGAGGAGATATTCCTATTGTATATACACAGCTATGACACACACATCTGCTTATCCTTGCTGTTTGTACAATCATAAGAAAGGAAGACTCATGCAAGACTCATGCACCAGTGGTCAGAAAATAAAATACACCATAAGCTCCCACAGAGGCATTGTAGACAGTCCTCACCACCCCAAATCCACTGTGTGTGGATACAAATGCTGTTGACAGTTTCAAATAAAAGATTCATACAAGACACTCAGGACACAATTCAAAACACACTTTTCACTCTCCATCATCAACTTCATACGTCAAACATATAATCCTTATCCAAGAGGTATACTGCTAAAAAAAAAAAGTCCTAGGGTGATAGCCTCATATATCATAGCTATAGACACATCTTCTTGCAGTCTGTTATCACTTCAGGCATGGATTTCCATACACAGCATAGTCTTGCTGCAGACCAGTCTTAATACAGAGCTGAGAAGAACCATAGCACATCATTGGAGAAGTGGAGGAACTAGAAAAGGCACTCAGACCCAATGGCCAATGATCCTTGCTCTTCCTTTTCTCCAGAAGGTCACTTTTAGGACAGTCTTTTTGTAACTAAAGACCCATTAATGCTGAGTCTAGTGTGCTACTCATCAAATATTACTGCAAGATGGTGGAGAGAAGAGCTATTCTTATACCCTGCTCTCTCCAACATGCAGAGGGAGAATAGTGTCCCTCTAGGAGTGGTCTCCTCATCCCCTACAAGGTCGGTCCAGCAGCAGAAGAGCTCACACACTGACGTAGCAACTTCTGGGTGAAAGACTCCTGAAAACTTACAAGAGAAAGGAGAAAATGATCAAGCACCATGAAAGAATCTCTATTTTCTTTTCATACCCAGTGCAATTCCCTGAGCAGCACTGAGTAGATTTTTTTTTACAGAATCACAGAATGGTTGAGGTTGGAAGGCATCATCAGAGGTCATCTAGTCCAACCTCCCTGTTCAAGCAGGGTCACCTAAAGCACATTATTCCGAATGGTATCCAGATAGCTACTGACTATCTCCACAATCTCTCTGGACAACCTATTCCAGTGTTCAGTCACCCCCATAGTAAAGTCTTTCCTCATGTTCAGGTAGAACTTCTGTTTTAGTTTCTGCCCATTGCCTCTCATCCTGTTGCCTGGTACCACCAAGAAGAATCTGGCCCCATCTTCTTGTATCATATTTCTGGATACTTTGACAACACCCTATATTCATCCCAGCTAGGCTGTCTGTGCTTCCACCTCCCGTATATCTCCTGCTTGTGCTTCAGTTTTGACAGGAGTTCCTAGTTTATCCGTGCAGGTCTTCTGCCCCTTTGCTCACTTGCTTGCCCATGGAGACGCACCATTCTTGGGCCTGTCCAGTGAGCCTTGAATATTACCCAGCTCTCTTGGAACCCTCTTCCCTCTAGGGCTTGTTCCCATTGGATTCTTCCAAGAAATTCCCTAAAGAGGCTAAAGCTAGCTCTCCTGAAGTCCAGGATTGTGATATTACCTATAGCCATGCTTCTTCCTAACATGATACTGAACTCCATGACCTCATGGTCATTGTAGCCCAGGCTGTCCTCAACTTTCACACCACCAACCAGTCCTTCCTTGTTTGTTAGTATATCTTCCAGCAGAACACCCCTCCTTGTTGAGTTCTCCATCACCTGTCTCAGAAAGTAATCTTCAGTGTCTTTCAGGAACCTCCTGGATTGTTTGTTCCTCCAGCAGATGTCAGGGTGGTTGATGTCCCCCATGAGAACCAGGACCTGTAATTGTGAGGCTACTTCCAACTGTCTGTAAAAGGCTCTCTTCTCCAGGCTAAATAGCCCCAATTTTATCAGCCTGTTTTTCTCCGGCGTCCCCTCAATCCTCCTATTCGAAATATACCCCTGTCACCATAGAAGGACTCATTTTGCAATCTCTCCATTTTGTTTTAATTTATCTATTTTATTTTTTTTCTTTCATCTTCACCCCCAGAACATTCGTCATTTGCAGCAACACTACTTGCAGAATCACGCTGGCTGGCTTTCTGTTCCCTTCCAGCTAGAACATCAAATCTAAAGGAAGGTTTGTGCCAGGTTCAGTGTCAGCCAATATCTTTCTACTTATATAATCAGCAGATATGATGCTACAAGTCCGATTCCATCAATTTCAATCCAGGTTACTGTGTGGTGTCAGCTTAATAAAACAAAACAAAGGTGGTAATTCCCCCCCACCCCCGCAGGATGCAGGACACCTTTACATAATGCAGTAACTGTTTTTCAAGCTGACAGTAATAAGAGGCAACAGTTTTTCTATGGGCTGCCAGTGCTGCAGAGAGATTAATAGTAAAAATCTCCTGAAATGCCAGTGCCCATCCTCCTACAGTTCATCTGCATTTATGTGTAACACTTGGGCTCTCTGAACAATTCAAAGTGTTTCCAAGTAAAGGGCAGCTGAAGGCAAAACAATACAGTAGAGGTAATATTCAGATGGTGATGGCGAAACGTTTTATTTTCAAAGGAACTCAGATCTGGTTCATGGCCCTTTTCATGGACAGAAAAGTCTGTGGAGGAGACCTCAAAAGAGAAGCTGACCCTCAAAACAGCAGCTGAGGATTGAGTTTCTACTTAGCTGAGCGCCATCTCCAGAAATAAAACAGGCAGCAGAGCAAGAGAAGTACAAGGACACATTGAAAATCTTAGGATCAGCTGTCATAAAAATAATGTATGTTGTCCTTCTTACAGATAAGCTCAGGAAAAATGGACTTGCTCAGGAAAAGGCTCAGGAGTAAAAGGGGCATCAAAATGAGGTAGGAGAGTTTCCATGCTCATGGGATAGCCCAACAGGGTGTATCTGAAAATCACTTCAGTTCCTAGAATACTCCAAGCTGAGGAAGGTGACAGAGTTAATTGAAAACTGCTGGGTCTCCTTACTTCTAAACCAAGAGATCAGGCTGTCAGAAGTGCCACAAAAATTGGAGAATGATGCCATTCAGTGTTGGGGGCTTGCAGAGCCATAGGCTGGACTAATGTGGGTCAGCAGGATTCTGGCTGAGAAAACTGAAGACCTTCTCTTAGGGACTGAATGAACTATTCCGCTACATCTTCTGATGCAATCCATAGTGCATTGCACGACAGACCCATGAGCTCTTCCTCACCTGATAATCTACAGGAGAGTACAGCAGTTAATCTGTTCATAATATTAGGGTGCACCTAAATTGAGCACCTGTGTAAAACCTCACCTTCAAACCCAGCTGATTACACTGTGGCCCTAAAGTAAAAGGAGGGTAAAACTATGTATTTAGTTGCTTTTTGGCTCTGCTGTTCACATGCATGTTAAAAGACTGATCTGCAAGAATGAAATGGTACTGACATCACATGAGCTCCTGAAATAGGAATGAGATGTTTGTAGTCATGACATACCTCATAGAGGTCAATCATCACATTCCCCTCCAGCCCTTGACTACTCTTGACATTTTCCAAGGCCAGGGTGAAGTACACGCCTCGGGTGTCTGAGATATACAGATTGTATGTGTCGTTCTGGTTCCACTCTTGAACAGCTGCAAACACCTGATTCTCATCTGTGCTGATAACATGCATGTCCTGGGGAAAAAAAAGAGAGGAAGGTTACTAGAAGGAGCTCTGTCCTGTCATTTCCGAGGGCACAAAAGTAATGGTGGAGGAGCAAGGGATCTATTTAGGCCAGTTTAATCAGAAACTGTAGACAACACTCCTGTAAGCAGATAATTCCATCCAGGAATAATTTACACCAGCATTCTTCCACCAGTTTTCAAAGTGGTAATTAATGATGACGTGTTAAATGAACATTTACATTGGCAATACAAGTGTTACAAAGCAGCACTCCCCTCACCAGCACTTTCATTTTAATGAATACTTTGTTGGGGGGTGGTGATGATGTTTATTTGTTGGTTGTTTTCGTGGATTTTTGAAACCTGAGTGATTCCACTTATGGCTGTGGAATCACAGATGTTAAAATATATTTTGTTTTGTTTGGGGTTTTATTTGAATTTGTTTTGTTGAGGTTTTTTAATTAGAAAAAACATCATCTGAAACATTTGCTTCTTGTCTAGCAGTCAGAAACCAAGTATGCTTGGGAACAGATACAAGGAAGATCTAATGGGTCAACGGCTGCAGCCAGTGCTGCTGATATTTCTTATTTCTAATGACAGTATTGACTAGAAGCCACTGTGCTAAATACACCATACACCGCAAACACCCTGAAACCCCAAGAAATGTAAAAGAAAGACAACCTAAATCCTCACTAGATGTAGAGAGCAGATTTTTAGTCAGATCACTAGAGTGAGTAAGGTTTTGTGTTACTCTGTCTGATATGTGTGTTCCAGCAGGTAGGAAGCGGTGAAAAGATTGTATAATTAAGGGAAAACCAGAAACTAGTAAACCCAATTCCCTCTTTCAATGCCTGAAGAAATTATTACCCAGTGGAAAAGCCATTAAGAGAGAGATTTTTATAATGAAATTCCTAGGTTCTATCTGCCTAGTGTAGGCACTCTGAGTTCTTTGGTGCCACAAAAATCTGTGGAGGTAGGAAAATAAATGCAGGGGATTTTTGCACTAGGTGATTCCCAGAAGATTCGACTATTCTGTCTGGTTTGGGCAGATATCCCAGGCTTATTCTGCTTCCATGAATCTCAGCCAGAGCTTTCTATATGCAAAACTGGGAACTTTATCAGAAAATATGCTGTTTGGAATCTGATGCTACTTCTTCCTTCTGTTAATAATGGCCTTGGCAATTGACTTTCTGGTGGTTTTGTAGGAGAAATTAATACCTTCAGATGGACCCTTGCAACATAAAGAAGAAAAATAATATAATGAACAAATCTGATCTATAAATTTGAGAGTGAAGTTAAGATTCAGAACAGTTGTTTGCTCATCCAGATCCAGATCTGAGTATGCAGTGGATGAATATTCACTTGATTTACTTGCTTCTGTGCACTCAAGAAAAATGCATCCCAGAAGATGGTCTGGTTTTCCGGAGGAACAGATTGGCTTAAATCCTGAGGCAACATGAAAGGCAATATAAGTCCCACTGCCTTCTACTACTTGTGATTCTAAATAGATAACCTCTCTTAGCTCCAGCTGTGCTAGTAGAAGTTAGTGCCACAGCTGCTTGTCAGAGCCTCCTTATTTCAGACTGTCATCCTGTACCATGTAGATCTACCCTGATGAGGAGGCTTTCCCAGTGTGCTTCAGGCAACATTGGATAGCGCAGCTCTGATCTCAAGTTTAAACTTCTGAATATGTCAATAAACACATGGGCAGCCCTCTCTCTTTAAATATAGATAGAGATGATACGAAAAACTTATTTTGTCTGGTGAATGTATAGTTTTATTAACTTACAATTTTAATAAATAGTTTTGCAATAACTAGAGGGGAGAGGTAAAAGATATTTTGATCGACACCAGGGAAAACTAAAAGCAATTACATGAATACTTAAGAAGCAAATAAGTTAATCTATTCATTAGATGTCCCCTGAGTTTGATCACATCATGCTGTAAGATTCAAGTCTAAAGAAGATCCCAGTAAGGCTGAAGAAATTTAAGCCTGGAGAAGCAGAGATTGAGATAGAATTAGCATATATTTTATATTATATATTATATCGCATATATTATTAGTGCAGAAAATAAATAAAAAAAAAAAAAGACAGCATTCCAACTGTTTGTGCTTGGGGATGAATTAACTTTTCTTCTTTATATGGTCTTGTTCAATAGATACAGTAAACATGCAAAGCTTTGACAGGAAGGGATCAATAACTGGGCATCAAAGAGGCCTTTGACCAACATCAGGAATTTTCTGGTTTCCACATTGGCAAAATGAAAATTAATATGTATATCACATTCACTACTATTTATTTGCTTTTCAGAGTGAGTTTTTTTTTTTAGGGGGGAGGAATAATAATTACAAAATCCCTTGATATGGAGCAAGAGCTTCACTGCATCCTCCACTACTGCAAGAAATGTACATTTCACCTCCCTGTAGAAAAGAAAGAGGACAGGCATGTGAAGCAAGACACCTTTCTCAGTCGTCATCTTCAGGGGCTCCCCTTGCATCTGCCTTATGAGAAGCTGAGTTTTTCTCACTCTGTTCCAACACACAGTGGAAATACATTAATATGCAGTTCTACTACCTATCCCTCTTGCCTTTCCAAAGACAAAAGCGCCTAAATCTATGCACGGGTTTGATCAGATGCTTATTCAAATGACTAAAGGCTTTCTGAATTAATAAACATTCTTCATTTGCCCTCTTTGAAACTGGTCAAGGAACTTTTCTTCCTGGCAAGTTAAATAGCAGGAATGTGCAATGCCTGTATTATCCTGTCAATTATTGGGACTGTCAGCTCTTTTTAAGGTCTGTATTTAAGGATTTTTTTTTGTGTTTATGGCTCCTTCTATCATCCATGCATGCTGAGATTGAAAGAAGGTGATAAATTTAAAACAGAGGTACCACATGTACCATCAGTATTTAGCCCAGCACCAGTTAAGGACAGATCTTTTTAAAAGAGAAATTGGTTGGCCTGCTTCAGTATTTACAGATGTCTGCACGGTACATTGGTCTAAAATGGAATGAATGTACCCTGTGTGTACATTTAGGGGAATTATCATAAGTGACATACTAGGGTCTGTGACAGAGCCCACACTGTGCTGCTGCGGTACAGAACAGGTAGTACCAACCCACAGATCAATATCACTGCAGAAATTGACAGGCCTCAAGAATGACCATTTACACAGTAAATGTACATATGTAGGGAACTTCTTGTATAGGAGAGAGTTTCAAGTTCATTAAGGCTTTTAATCAAATTGGCTACCAGGCTATGAATACCAACAAGAATATTTTAGTTTTGATTTGCTGTAGGCTATTCCTGCCTGAGCAGCAGTATCACCTGCCAAAGCTGCCTGTCTTCACACCCTTTCAGCTTAGGAAGAGTAATATGGAGAGACAAAAACCTTGATATTTCCATCTTCAATTCCAAAAGTCGCTTAATACTGTTTACCATATTTGGCCCCTCTTTCTTAGCTGAAGGAGATAAAAGAGCATTTAAGCATAAGAGAAACTCAATGTTTTAGCTCCTTGAATAGTATAAAGCTTTGTGCATTTTTAATAAAAGCAGCTATCTTGCTTCAATAGCAGCCTTCTAGACAGCCACAGCTCCACTGTAGCTTCTTCCAAGCCAAATGTAGCTCTTCAGTCTTTGAAGATATCCTGAGATTGTGACAAAGCATCTTATCTCCTTATATATCTGCCTTTTTCTTTGGGTCAAATAAGATGATTGTACTGCCCCAGTTCCTATTCCCTAAGAACACATTGCAATTTAATTGTAGTGCATTTTTCCGGGCTCTCCAGAGATCTCTTTGGGAAGGTGTGGGCTAAAGCAGGTAAGCAGTTCAAAGCAAGCACCTTCTCTACAGGTGGTCTGAATCAACTGTGAATGACAATTTTGATGTAGATGTTAGAATAATCATGCTAAAAATGCAACTCCTTTGCTAAGGGCTACTTCAAATAACAATTGTTTAAATTTGATCTGAGCAATTCCTTCCTTCTTGAGCAGGAAGTTTCAAACCAACCTATCCTTAAATGTGAATGAAGATTTTGGGGCAGACCCAAGAAGACCCATCCCTTCTAGTACGGTCCTCAACGTCCTGTAAACTGGGTTTTCAGGTGATGTAAACAGAAGCAAAGGATACAACAGCAAAGTAAGTAAGGTAGAACACTGAAGGTCTGGGTTTCAGTTGCAGTGTAGTTATATGAAGGTCACCCAGTCAATCTACTACAAACAGATCAGTTGGTTTGAGGAATCAAAGACAGCCTGTTATGGTATTAGCTGAATTATCCCTTTGAATATTTCCACCTACAAAATCTGATACACTTTCAACTACTAGGAACAGGCAGACCTTGCACTTTCTCCTCTTCCTTTTGACATTCTTTGCTTACCTTCTGGGAACGTATTTGTCTCCAGATAGATGTTAGACTTCAAACAGAATCCAAAAGATCTTTTGCTACTTTTGACCTTAAATTTCATTGAAGCCAGACTATACCAAGAATGAAAAGGCCTAAAAAAAAAATCCTCTGTCTTTGTTAGCAGTTAGGAGCATTAGAAGCCCAGCTGCAAAATGGTGATTTCTTCAAAATGGAGCTCACATTTCAGATAGGTCTTTAAAAAAATCAGCTCTAGAAGGCAGCAACAGCCTTTCAAGCTCCAATGCTAATTCGCCATTGTTCTTAATGAGGGAAGATACGGAGCAGACACACAAAGACATCTCTTTGCTTGGTTCCCATTAAAATCTGCTAATGAGGCAGAGCACAAAAAGCAACCCACACAGGCTAGGGACAGGAGAAGGGAATTTTAAGACCAAAAAAAAAGCAGGGAAAAAAAGAGCGTCCCCTCCAAAACTTAATTAACTAACTATAAAGAAATGGTAATTAACATGGGCTGTGGTATCCATCTACATTTCATGCTCATGTCCTTGACTAACCATAGAGCTGACTTTATTTCCATCCCTTTCTTGCTTGCAAATGTTCTGTTAAAGAAGAATGTTTTCACTCATTACAGGTCATCTTGTAGTTACTGGTGTTGGATTCAAGAATTTCTGTACAATCAAAGTAACTGTAGGTTCATACAGGCATTTCAGCACCAGCAACTTACCTTGGGCAAGGAGTACTTCGGCAGCTTCATCTGTGTAAATGCATTCCTCCTATAAGAAACGTAATAATGCGGTCTCCCTCCTGATGTCAACTATGAGAGAAGCAGGCAAGTTATCATCAGGATTTTATAAAATATTTCTTTATTATCAGGGAAAATATCAAGCTAAAGCTGTCAAGGGAAATACCACTGTGTTGGTGACAATGGCTTAAAACTGCAGCACTATTACAGTTGTTGAATAAACATTGATCCAACCAACAGTATCTGAAAAAGGAAGTAAGAGAAAACCTATTATCTACAAAGACAGACAAAGGCCAGAATTTCAGGTACAAGACTGGGGAAAGCAAAGTCTTGGCTTTACCTGGACCATTATGTCACCTGCTGATACCATAGCTCTCTTCTGCTTTACCACAATACAGTCTATTTGCTATCTGCAGAACTGCTGTATAGGCTAATGGTTAGATTAGCAGATTGGCAGACATGAAGACTGATTTCTATTTCTGCCTCCAGCTTTGGTTCTTGCATGGCCCCACACAAGCCATCAGATGTATCTGTTACAAGATCAGCTAAGCATTCACAGCTCAGTTGATTTAGTAATTTCTGTGAATCTGGCCATTTATTTAAGTCTTTAAATACTGATGACAAGACCTTGAAAATGCTGGGTTAGAGCAATATGAGGTTTCATTTCCTATCATATATTAAAGGAGAGTGAAATTGAAAGAAAAAAAGCCATCAATGTTATCTGGCTTCAAGGGCTGCTGAAGTATAATCAATGTTTGTAAAGTACTTTGAAATCTTTGGATGAAAGATACTGAAGAACAAATATTCCAATATCTCTATGTAGATATTTGCTTTAATTGCCTGATATCTGGGCTTATCAAGACTTTTCTTTAGTAGTAAGTGTTCTAAAATGCACTGCAGTAATTTAAAATGCAAGACAGACAGAGCCTGGGTTCGTACCAGATGAAGTAAAATAAGAACTATTTCTTATTTTAAATCTCTTCAACTTTTTTTCTTTTTTCTTTTTTTTTTTTTTTTCCTTTTTTAAGGGAATTGGGTAAAAGTTAGGGGGAGGAAGTCCAGAAGCACTGTTTATGACAGAGTGCGAGTTCATAGACAGAATACTGTGTAGTGGGAGAAATAAACTCACATTGCCCTATTCTCATGCTTTTCAGCCTACTAATTCTCATTCCAGATAAGAATGCAGCCTTACTGAAGAAAAGGTAGACAGAGATCAAGGAAGGTAGATAAGGCTTGGGGAGGATGCTCAGGGTGTTTGTCTATTTTTCCAAGCTTTTACAGTCTGGTAGGTTTATGACTATTCATCCTCTGCAGACCAGTGCCTGGGATAAGGCAGAGTCCAACATCAGCCACAGCACGTTGTTCAGCTGTTCCTTGCCAGTCAGATACATCCCAATAAATACGTAACCACCTGAAGAATCCCATTTTAAATTACCAGCCAACAGTGAATTCACTGTCTACTTTGAACAAAGCATAGGTCGTTTCCAGGGATTACACTATTCTTATTTCATACCTGTATCAACTATTAATGTTTGGCAAGTACTATCTCTTTGACCTGTTATATTTAAGAATCTTATGGTGTCTAAGGATTAAAATGGGAGCTTTCAAAATCCAAATATTACATGATACCCTCTCAAACTGCATTATGAACACGAACATATAAAGTTGTGCAAAGTCCCATTGGGCATTAAGGGGAACATCATAAAAGGCTGCCTCTCCTCGTATGCCCCTTCATCCTTACACCATGCAGCTAGCCCAGAGGTGGAAGAAAGCTGAAAACTGACAGCACTGGGAACACTATACAACAGTTTATATAGACAGAAAGAAAAATACATCAAAATACAAGGGCTATACAGGAAGGCAGACAATCTCCCCAGTATTAACTTTAGATGAGGCAAAGGGGTTGATTCTTTACAGTGTGTAACATCAGGTCAGAACAGAGAAGACTTAACAATCTTGAAGAACACAAAATGAAGTGATGAAGTAATGAATCAATTCACATATGAAGAGAAATTACGCAGCTCCAGACACAAACACACGGTGATTTTGAAATGAGAGAGCATGGGTGAACAGTGATGCGTGCCCCTGTTTTTCTTACCACAGAAACATTTATTTTTATGCTCCAGACACACTAGGCACAAAAGCTATTCTGAAATGTATGTCCCCCAGATTTATTAGTGAATGATTTAGACTAGAGTTTATGACTGAGTTCATTAACTGAAAGTAATTAGCAATCAACTCACCCAATTTAAAATAGCAGTCCTCTCTCTTCCCTCCACTCCCAAGCATAGCAGAATATAAACTGTCTGGAAAACCTGTTTAGTCTTAATGATTTCCAGTTCACCTCTATGTTCCCTGCAATTCTGTTGTTATTTTTGTCCTCTTCAGCTGCTATTAAATGAACACGGGTGGCAGCCTAATGAAACCCATAGTAGTTATCTATTCACCAGGTCCCACCTGGAACACAGCTTGGCTGAGGACATCTCATCTTCAGCCTTTTCACTGTAATCACAAGTGAGGCATAACAATAAAGCCTGATTACTCCTTTGGTTCTTCCTCTGATTCCCTCCCTCCTTTTCTACTTCTCTCTCATGCTTAAAAATGTTCTGGTCTATTCCCTTTAACAGATGACTGACACATCACTTCAAGCTGGGGGGTTAGAGCAGTAACTTCAGAGTGCTGACAGCATTGTAGGGAGTGGCACAGAGCACTTCAGTACATAGGGTGGATGCTCCAGGCAGGAACACTATGACCCTAGACTGACAAGTTACTGGAGGTAAAAGGAAGACTATTAGCATTACAATGAACTACAGTTCACTCAGTGCCTTTATTATTTGGATCCAGTGTTGTCTGATTAGTTGTGAGCTAACACACATGCACATGTATGCAAAGGAAGGGAAGAGAAAATAATATAATATAGAATATTAGAATATAAAATAGAACAAATAAGAGGGTGTTCTGCACCTGAACAAAGACATAATCATCCTGGACAATCAGGGAATTATGGTCAATATAGCCTGGAAAGGGTTTGCCGTGAGTAGCTTCACTGCAGTTCTGCATCTTGCAGGTGATGTACTGGGCATCTGAAAGGAAAAGAACAAAACCAAGACATATGAGATCCTGAGCACAGATTCTTCTTACTGTCACAAACCTATTAGCCAAGGCAACCCAAGTCCTTTAACTCCCAAATTAACTGTGGATCTAAAGATTTGAGTCTATTCTGCAGGAGAGATGCTCTCTGTACTGAGCCTCCACAGTTTCTCTGTCATCTCCATGGTGTAGGATTTTCTGTAGAGCATGATGGCTTCTCCATGGTCACATGCTGACTTTATGCAGGACACGGCCAAGGTCCAGAGCATACACAGATATTGCCCCATAGAACTGTCCCATAGTTCACCAGTGAGAACCCCTTCCATGGTATACTTCTGTATTCCCTACAGCACTTACACCATGCAAAGATCACCTTGGAAAGTAAGCCAGACCACTTCCAGTTCAGAGGTTTTACCTATTTCCCCATTGACAGTGTGGGTAGATGCACTCTGTCAACCTGGGCAATCACTCCACACTCTCTTGACACTGGAAGCCTTAGCAGTTTCAATCAATCATACTTTTCAAAGTAAATGGCCTAAATGCAGCCCTAAAGCCATCTCATCCACTGTCACTGTATGAGATGCCCTCATCTCCTATTCTGAAGCCCCACAGGGTGTTCATGTCATAATCCATCACCTGAAGAAAAAACAGCTCTAATTTCTTCATGGTGTTAGTTTATTCTAAAATACAGAACCAGATTCTCAGTATTAAATCTGGACTCTTTCAGATCAATTAAGAAGTTGCATGTTGCTTAATAACAAAGCCTATTTACAGGAAGAAGGATTTTGGCATTTTTGCATTAGCATGTGTATGACAGAAACACTACATGGCATTTAATGTTAGAACTACTGATCTTTTTCTTGGAGAAGCACAGTCCCTTTTTTTATAAATTACCACCTTCTGATCAGAGAAGCAGCATTTTACACTGAAATAGGAATGGATGGATTTTTACCATCTCATATTTAATCTTGGTTTAATTAAAATCTATCATTTGACATTTCTTTCCTTCCTTCTAAGGGCTGTTGACTTCTGCTTAAAACAGACATGCAGGGTAATGAACCTTCAGGAAAGTTTGGTGAGGGATGATTTTCCCCAGCATTTGCAGAGTGCTTGGAATATATAGCATGTTAAATATTATTAGTCGCTGCAGTTTATAACATTTTATGCTTTTGCAGCTCACTGCAAAACACTAATTAATAAATACACCCTGGACAGCCTGATCAAAACACATTTTTCTTCGAAGGGACATGATTTTTCCCACAATAGCCACGAGAGGGCAGGAACGACATAACTCCCAGCCTGCTCATTCCAGGCAGCTCAAGAAAGTTTTCTTTCAAAGCTGTTCAGCCTTCTGCCTCTCTTCTCCCAGGGAGGAGGGTGACAAGGGGGCCAAAGACTCTTCCACCACTCAGTACTACAGTGTGGTGCAGCATGTCGCTTCTTTGTCATAAGATGGAAAATAGGCATGCATCTCTTCACCTGCAACACAAACAATTCCCACTCCTGTTTAATTCAGTCCACTGTATGCTGAAGGACAGCTCCCCACACCTACCCCCCCTTTCATAGAATTGAAGAATGGTGTGGGTTGGAAGTGGTACATTCAAAGGCCATCTAGCTCCAACACCCCTGTAACGAGCAGGGACATCTTCAACAAGACCAGGTTTCTCAAAGCCTCATCCAGCCTGACCTTGAACACTTCCAGGGGTGGGGGCATCTACCACCACTCTGGGCAATCTGTTCCAGTGTTTACATCACCCTCACTGGGGCTCCAGATCTGAACACAGTACTGCAGATAGGGTCTCTCATTCTCTCTCAAGAAGGCTCCTGAGTGAAATGCCTGCCAATCCTGAGCTTAAACAAAGCAGCACCACAGCTGAAATGCCTGACCCCAATATCCCCTGCATTTTTGGCAAGACTGGGTGGCTTTTCACACATGGGATTGAATCAGCCCAGCACAGAGCTATACAGCATCAGCTCTCCATTTCCCACCCTGTTTCCTTTTTTGCCCTCAACACCATTCTTTTCTTTTACTTCTACTAGGCACACCAGCTGTCTGGGAAACACAGACTGAGGGACCATTGCATTATCTATCCTGAGAGCACAGGGAGGTAGCATGACGAGTGCTGCTGGGACCAGCCAGCAAAGAAGATTAAAGGAGCTCCTCCACAAGAGATTTTAAAGAGCAGGCCAGGTTGATATCCATCAGAGGTGACTTAAGATTTTTGGTTCTGTTTTAACAGAGGAATGGGGACTATATCTATTTCTGCTGTGATCGCAGGAGTCTGCGCAGCAGTGATTGCACCACTGATGAAGATTTACTAAGGCAATTCTCGTAAATTTTTACAGTGCAGTTCTCCACAGCTTCAATTCTAAAATGCCAGTAATAACTACTAAAGGGCAGAGCACTGAAATTGCTTAAACTAACCTCCCAAACAGCCAAACCCTGAGATGGGCACACCAAGAGAAGCTCCCTCTGCTACAGGAGACAGAAAGTAGGGAAAATGGCCTTCTTGTAGTGCCTTTTTCCTAAGGGAAGTTTTGCCGTGTTCAAATTAACACAAGGATTTTTTTTTTTTTTTTTTTTTTTGGCGGGAGGGAAGGGGGGCATTTGATTCTTGTGGACATTTTATGCAATTCCATTGGCAGAGCTTTGTAATTTAGCATTAATTAATGTCAATTAATGTATTCAGTTGCTAGGCTCTGGAATTAATTTCATTAGTTTTCCCGCACAGATGTTTTCCCTGCAATAGGTAATTAGTACATTATGCTTTTCATTTCCAGAACCCTCACCTCCAATAACAGCTGCTGTTTTTAATATACAACAGAAAAGTCACGCTGTGCCTGGAGAGAAGAACATAGCAACTCCCAGCATCTACACCCCCAGACACTTTGATTTTGACAGGTTTAGACACCTAGAGTAGGATTCTTCTTGGGGAACAGCAGCTATTTCTGAAGCAGAAGCAAGAAGTCACAAGAACACAAGAATGAAGGAGACATCTTGTAAGGGAAACCTCTGACAGAATTAATCTTTCAGTGGTGAAAGAGAATTGCAAATAGCAACAAACAGCAAAAGTTGAGACCCAGATGGACACTGTGCCATGAAATATTTTAGTCTCTTCTGTTTAGCTCAAGCTCCATATTAATATGCTCCCAAGGGAAATGCATCCCCTCTATCCCTGAGACATTTCTTGGCTCAGATGGTGGAGATGGATGGTTGCTGGTTGTCACTGGAGGTTGATGAACCTCTGCAAATATGCACAGTAGAGTTTCAAACCCCTTCCTAGAGCAGAGTAGGACTTTCTTCAGGATACTTGTTGCTGAGTTACTTTGGACAGTACATCAAACCTAATACTCACTGCTTTCTAGTCTATGCTTGCATGTAGATCTTTTGAAAACCTGATTTGATCACAAGAAGAGTCAGAGAAAATATTTACTGTACTCACAAAAAATGCAGAAATTTTATTTTTCTTGTCTTTAATGCATTGAGGAATATATTATCTTTACAAATAAATTCACTAAGAACAAATCAGGAGTTTATGCAAAAAAGCATCCACATAATCTATGACTTGTTTGTCTTCCAGATTTTCTATGCAGTACCCCGGTTCACAATTGAGTAGCTCAGACATTAGGGATAGTTTCAGCTTTTGAAGGATGGCTGGCATCCTGAACCACAAGAACCCAGTAGCAACATATGTCACCAAGCCTGTAACCCCTCTCCAACAGTGACTCATAACAGAAGCCCAGAAAAAGTCTTAAGAATTTGTCCAGTTGTCTTGGTAGTCCAAGTACACCTTCAGCATTCGCAACCTCCCCAACAATGAGTTCCCACAATTTAATTAAATGTTTTCCCATAATTTAATCTTTCTATTCCTTTTTTTGAGAAGCACACAAAATAACTGGTTTTTTTTATCTATTTCCATCTGGTCTGAATGTCGATTTGTGAAACATTTATAAGATGGAAATATATTCAGGGCTCTTCGGGACTGAGCAACTGCAAATCAATTAACCAGGAATGAAAACCAGTGAAATAAAGCCATCCCATTTACTAACTACTCACAAATCTGGTTTTGTCCTGCTGCTACTCTTTCTTCCTTGCATGTCATAGTCAGGAATTTTTCTTTACATGGGGAAGTATATCCTCCGCTATTTATGGCATAAGCCTGTAATTAGAGAAACTAACAGATGTTATTCTCCAGGACAAATACTAATCGAGATCAATAAAAAAAATACTAATCAGAACCAGGAAAAAAAAAAATAAAATCACTGTACAGGTTTAGGGCACTTGGGAATTAATTCACCACTATAGCTGTGTTAGCAAAAGATTGCCAGGCCAGGCTGCCTACTTGGCTTTTTCCACAGCAGTGATTATTCTTCCTAGCAGCATTCCGTGAACACAGAATTAAAGTCTTAACACAACTCTGTGATTCAGACACTACTGGCCAGACGTTCAGTCCCTGTTGATCAGCAAGCAGAAAACGCTTGCTGACCCCAGGTGATGCTTTGGTCTTACCTGCAATCACAGCAGCACCTAAATTACCTTTCCATATAAAAAGCTGCCATGTAAATCAGAGCAACAGAAGAAAAGCAAAGGAATCAAAAGTACTTTTCAAATATCAGGAGTTCTCTACATTTTTGCCAGCACATTAGAAAACCTTCTAGCATCTTTCACCTATATTTAAGAAGAAAAAATAAATTCATAAATTAAAACCTCAAAATCAATCAGTATCTATCTACATAACCAAATGTATATCTCATAAATGCACCAGTTGGCTTTCTTGACATGCAGCTATAGAAACTGTCACTCAGACATCCTCTGAGTCAGCTTTGCCATTCTCTGGAGGGCCAGTGGGTACCCAGTTAGTCTCCAAATGCCTTGTAGGAATCCATCTTTCTAATTCTCACCAACAGACTGGATTCTTGTCAAGGCATCACCTGATTAAAAATTACCTTCCATTTCAATTAGTGTGAATACCGGGATAACCTTCCCTAGCTCAAATGAGATAAACCCATAACTGAGGATCTTTCTCGACTTGTATATTCTTTAAAAACCTAAACTCCACTTGTCATTAATTAACGGATAGTGAAGAAAGCACTTCAAGCTGCATTTCAGCAAACCCAGATTTAACTTCCACCAGTCACGCTGCTTGCTGTCTACAGTGGTGAATGTAACAAAGAGAAGCTTATCATGTGGTTAAGAACGCTAGGGGATTAATTGTGTTACTGGGGTGTTGACCTGAAAACAGGCAAAAAATTATCCACTATTCCTGATGACTTTGCTGGCTTGCCTTTGATCCTGCTCCAAAATCAAAGTGAAACACGAGGGACATCCAAGTGTACAAATGGAAATGTAAGATAAGGTTCATATGAACTTCTTCCAACCAGAAAAATCAGCTTTAACACTTTGTTCTCAGCTCCAGCTTGACACAGATTGGGTCTGAAGCCTTTAAAAAATAAAAAAAATACCTCACGTTTGAGAAGATAAAATTTGCCCGGTATGCTCCAAAATTACACAGCAGGATTAAAAACATAAATGGCAGTGTTTACCCCTGCAAATCTATCTCAATCAATACAACCAAATTGCAGAGTCCATACTCATTTCGTTCATTACTACTTGCACCCTTGTTTGATCAGACACACTGTGTTCAGGAGACCAGAGGATTTCTGGTGCTGAGGAAAAAAAAATAGTGAGAATGTGTGCTCATGTACAATACTGTTAGCCAGATCCTGAGTGGGTGTAAATCATGCCACTGAAGTTATACTGATTTATACCTGCTAAGACACTCCTATTTTGGGCCTTGTAAAGCTTTTACATTATGTATATAAATACAATAAATAAAATGCACAGACAGATCATAATAATAGAGCAGAGATAGAGAGTTATTGGCTTTCTAGCAGGGAAAGCCCAATACTAAGGTTGTTGCTGATAGATGTTCTCAAACAACCCTGCCAGGGAGATAGGCTAACATCATATTCTGCTGACATTTCTACTTCTTCAGACTTAAAGCTGAAGTTGTACTACTCAGCTTCTGCTGGCAAAAATACCAGTACAAGAATTAGGTGTTTTTTCTTACTTGTACTGAGTTCAGCAGGTTTTTGCTTAGCCCTTATATTTCCACTTCAAGATCTTTCATTTTATTGTACAGATTGTGTGTTTGTTTTCACATCACTCCCCTTTCTTCCCTTCTTTCTCCCTGCTTTGTTTTGGCAAGTCTACCTGCTCAAATTTAATCCCTTTATTGGATTTTTACACTTGGTTAACTCTCAAAAGAGATATTCCAAACAAAGTATAAATAACCAAATGCAAGAAGAGAAAAAGAATCAACCAAAACAAACCCTAAACCAAAAACCAACACACCAAAACACACAAAAATTACTTGCCAATTACCCTCAGCTTGATAAAAAGTTATCTTTCTCACTTCAAGCACACTTCTGCCAATCATCCCAGTGGCAGCCACACTCCTTCACTCCAGAGGAGATACATTTGTTCATCCACTGGAGGGGAGGGTCATGGTTACTTCATCCAGGAAAAGGAAACTGATTTAGTTCTTAGAAGAAGGCTTTAGTAGCTACCAGACCTATATACATGATGTTGGTCATGGAAACTAGAGGTAATGGGCCATGTGCACACTCTGCCTGTCTCAGTTTCAAAATCCTGTGACCTGCAATGCTACCATTGTCTTCTGGCAAAAAATGCTATTTTATGTTCCAAGGTTACTGCTTCCAGCCACCACCATAGTCCTCTGCCAAAGACCAATGCTTCCTGGAACAATGGGCAAACCAGAGTATGCACTTACTGAAAATGCAACGCACTTTCTTATATTGGCAATGTGCTGAATCGGGGACCTTTCTGACCCATGAGTAGAAGTACCATCTGAATGAGTGGTTTGCAAGAGGGATCACACTGACTGGAAGTTTGACATCACCGCTATATTTACATCAATAGATCTGTGACAGCCTCATTAACAGAAAAACTTCAGTTGTGCTGCCTCACAACTAAGCCGATACAAGTGCACAGAATCAATTACTAGAGCTCAGTTGATGAGCAATAATTTTTTATTCCATAATTCTTTACTAACATGCCTGAGTCTTCAGTGAGGCCAATTTCATCTACCTGGCTTTGGGTTTCCACCTTAAAAGCTCTCATAAAGCTTACTAATTTGTTAGGCAGTCAAGAAGTCTTTTGCAGAAATATGCAACAGTTGTGCAAAATGTTCATATTATAGCCCAAGAACTCAAACAAGACCATTCAAGACATTTGGAGCATGGCAATTTCTGTGCCCACTATGAGCTGAACATCCCTTGAAAGTAGCACCAGAATACAGATCCTTAAATATCAACTGTAGTGTCTCATCTCAATGACCTCAAATTCTTAATGCCTTAAATCAGCAGCATTTTGTGCTGAAACAGCCCTGTTGGAAAATTTCATTCTCATTTAGCATGTCCAGAGAAAGCCTCATGTTCCCAGCCTTGTAGCCATGTCCAGGTAAGTGAATTTGACAGAAGAAATAATAATCAGAGACATAAAGGATAAGAAATAGATACATTCTTTCACTTTTACTAATCTTGAATATCTTGAAATGTAAAGAACTTTTAAACTTTATGGTTTCTATTGCAACTATTTCTTATCAAAATTCATCTTCCAAAAAATTCTCTTTCATGCTAAATTGCAACGAGCTAAAACCCAGGTTACCTTACAGTTACCTTTTCAGTCAGTTTCCGGTGACAAAATACACATGTTAAGTAATAGCACTGCACTTGGGGGTACAATTTAGTGGAGAATTTTATCAGTTTTAAAGGCATTAATTGACTGCATCATTAATATCTATATATTGCAAATGGTAAATATCCACTTGTTCTGTTGCAGCAAAGCTGCTATTTACAGACGAAACAATATGGAATTACAATGACAAGCTCTGTATCAGTCAGGCTTTTAGTCTGATGCCTTCCTGAGGCAATCCAGTGTTGTGGAAAATAAATCCATGGTGGAAGATCTGCAAAAGCAGTGGAGCTCAAAGATAAACCTTGAGGAAGCATGGGTGTGAGGAGAAAAGGCCAGCGGGTGGCTTAAAGAAGCCTGAGAGAATTTACAGCCAATTAGGAAAATATTTTGGAGTTGCAGGTAAAGAACACTCCTGGAATGGAGAAAAGTACCTCAAGAGGCTAAGCAAGGATGGAAAGGAGCTGATGAAAGTGAAGGACAATGACAGGACAAGCAACAGCAGTAAAAAATACACTTAAGCTGATCATTAAAAGGTTTCTAAAGTTAGATAAATGACATATTTTCAAAGGTAGTACCTCAGGCAGAATATCCCTGGTCTGTTAAAACTGTAAAGCTATGAAGAAGATGATATTATGCACAGTGTGAAAAAACAGCAGGTAGACTTTGTGACCCAGGAACTTCTCTCCAATGCCATGTTGCCATGGACAAAATCACATAGGAAGAAAGAAAAGTGCTGTATACACTAATGCCAATTATGCTTATCATCTGTTCTTCCTTACTATGTTGTCAGTTCCTTTCACAGCCTGTCCCAACTTTTTGCCTTGATGGAAAAACTTCTCTTCTGGCAAACCTGCCCTGAATCAGTCAAACCTGCCATATTAAATGAGTGAATCACAAAATATAAGCCAGATTTCCATCATGATGCTGCCTGGTTACAAGAATATAAGGGCAGTTCAGAATCATAGAATCAGCCTGGTTGGAAAGGGCCTTTAAGATCATCAAGTCCAACCCTTACCCCAGCACTGCCAAGGCCACCACTAACCTATGGCACTGAGGGCCTCGTTTACATGGTGCGTGAACACTTCCAGGGATGGTGACTCCAGCACTGCCCTGGGCAGCTGTTCCAATGCCTGAGCACCCTTTGGAGAAGGAACTGTTCCTCATCTCCATCTAAACCTCCCCTGGTGCGGCTTGAGGCAGTTTGTTCTTGTCCCATCCCTTGTTCCTTGGGAGCAGAGAGCAGCCCCCTCCTGGCTCCATCCTTCTGTCAGGCAGTTGTAGGGAGTTATAAGGTCCGAGCCTTCTCTTTTCCAGACTAAACCCCCCAGGTCCTTCATACGTTCTCCATCACACTGTGCTCCAGGCCCTGCAGCAGCCCCATTGCCTTTCTCTGGCCCCACTCCAGCACCTCAGTGTCTCTCTTGCAGCGAGGGGCCCAGAACTGAACACAGGATTCGAGGTGTGGCCGCATCAGTGCCCAGTGCAGGGGCACAATCACTGCCCTGGCCCTGCTGCCACACTGTTGCTGGTACAGGTCATACAGCAATATTTGAAAGCTGATGTACTTACGACCATCCACTGTCTTTGCCTCCAAGTGCACGAGATCAGGCTCTCTACCAGACCCCACCATAGACCTGTAAAAGACAAATTGAGACAAAGGCATTAAAAACAACAGACACAATGAATGTTTGAGATATTAATTCTACAGGAGGTCCTGTTTTGCTGGACCTAAACTCATATTCACAAGTAAGAGCTGATCATGTTGAAAGCACTTTGGAGTTTTCCCTAAAATAGACTTTAAAATTTGAAAAAAAACCTACCATTTTTTTCTGGTCAATGCCACAGTACTTATGAGTTCCTTATTTCTTACCCCTGTAATTCAGTTATTTCCACCTGCTTATGAGTTCTTTATTTCATATCTCCGTACTTCACTTATTTCTGCCTGAAAACTTGTTTCTGTTCTTGTTGGTGCCTGACATTCTTATGTATCTCCTGGTTTGGTCAGAAGGATGCATTTCAGTTCTGGGTGGGATAAAGAAGACTTTAATTGATGGGATAATAGTGTTTGCCAGCATACTAATTATAGCTGTTCCTTTATATTGGACATTTTATGCACATTTGGTTAATTGACACTCTTAATGATCAATGTTCCCTCATTAAGATATTTTAAAAGCCCACTTCATCTCAGGACATTTTATCACTTCTGATCTAATAAAAACAATGTTCCATTAATAAAAGAAATTTCAGATTGACTCAAAAAATGACTTCATTCACTCTGAGTTAACAAGCAACAACATAAAGTCAAGCTTTGCTTCCATTTTTGAGGTTCCCCTGCACTGCCACTGCTGGCCTCGACAACAACCTGGGACAGTCCAAATGGTCTGTGGTTTGGTAGGCAGTCTGAATTATGGCAGTACAGGCTGCAAGTGTGTGCTAATCCCATTAAAAGGCAGCCTCAGCAGTGTCTCTGACAATCAGTCTTTTTCCTATCATACAGGTCATAATCCTAGATTATGGTTAAAGGTTAAACACCCAGTTTCTTGATAGCTGCCTGACCTCCAAGTTACTAGCTGCATGAAGGAAGAGAAACATTCATTTCTAGTGATAGATAAATTAGAAGTTGTTCTGCTCAAAACCTCATTATTTTTCAGGAAATCAAAAGTGAAGTTCAAACGGCAATTTAGACCTTCATTCTGTTCCCACTGACTGCAATCAGAGGCAGCTCCAGCCCTTAATCATCATGCACGTTACCTAATAACCATTATAAAAATGTTAACAAGACTATTTGTGTCCTGATTAATCCTTAGCTATGCTTGACAAAATCTGTGGCCATTCTCTAGCTCAAAAAGATTCGGATATTTTTGTTCCCATTTCCTGGCAAATGGAAGTTTCAAAAAAGATTCTGAGCCAGCATTGCTTTCAGCTCTTAACCATTTTTTAATAGCAGTTATGGCAAGGTCTTTTTGTCCTTTCTCCTGTCAATTTATATTTAAAATATCTGCTTCATGATAATTGATATCACATGGGTGGGAAGGGAGCATCTTCCTAAAGCATTCTTACTTCACTTACTAACTTCAACACATTTAGGGCCAAAATGCTGGACCTGCTAGTTACAATTCAGTTCAAGGTAGATAGATGCTAGTGACAAACACCTCTTAAAAACTGCAGAAGGCCTAAGCTTGTAATGTAGCATATCTCCTTTTTATTCTTGTTTATTCAAGCTGGCTCTAAGCACACCTGGAACTGGGATATTACAAAAGACACAGAACAGCTTTGCAGCATATTACTCTTCTTGACCTCACATAGCCCCGTGGGGATATGAACTCTTCAAGGAAACAAGGATTATATTCCATGGATTTAAGCACAGTGTCTCATCAGAAACATGCAACAATGGTATTCATACAGCAAAGAACTTGCTGCCCTAATAAAAGCCTGTGAGTCTGCAGTCAGGTTCCTTGTGAGTTTCCCCCTCACAGTGCTATTCCGATGTTCCTCTATTGCATCTTCTAGGGCAAATTCAGCTAATTCAGAATGAGATGTCTTACTGATGGATGGGACGTGATTGTCGTTTTCACTTGTTATATGAGCTATAATTTACATCAAACTTTTAAATGTCTTAAAAGAAGCATATAAATATCTGGACCCACTAAGCCCTGAAAGCCAGAAGGCTACAGCTATAGTGACCTGCATATTACTTACTTTCACACAGTGACAGGCAGTTACTGGGACTGCAGAAGCTTCGACTCAAGGAAGAATTAAGCCATCAGTTGTCCCAAGGATGTACAAAACAAGGATGGCTGAAACATTACTGGTGATAAACATTATTCATCTATTCAAGGGCTTTCTTTCGAGATCTCTTAACCTCTGTAAATTGGAAAAGTGATGACAAATGAAGATGAAAACTAAGGTGTAGGGAATCTAAGAGAATTCCTAAAGTCAAACAGGACATCCGAGGTAGAGGAAAGAACCATACCTAGGTCTTCCTATCTGCTAGATCTTTCTTCCTCCCATAGAAAACACACATTTCGTTATTCTGATATATAATAGGCTTAATTTACTTGTGACAACAAAGGTCACGCTCAGACCCATAATATAAATAACATGAACAACTAGTTGTAAAGGACAGGCAAAATACAAACACATATCTGCTGAACTCAGTATTAGCTGTACACAGGTGACATCCAGAAGCATATCACTTCCATCTGGGTTCTGCTGAGAACTTTTTGACCAAAACTTTTCAATGTCTTATTTTCTTGTATCGTGCTGTCTTGTTCCATGGTAGTCCTGTGATATTTCTATATATATCCCCCCATAACACCTGAAATGCTGCCAGCAGTGTGCACTTGCAGCCCAGAAAGCCAGCCACATTCTGAGCTGCATCAAAAGGAGCATGACCAGCAGGTCGAGGGAGGTGATCCTGCCCCTCTGCTCTGCTCTCGTGAGGAGTATCGTGTGCAGTTCTGGTTTCCTCAACATAAAAAGGACATGCAACTGTTGGAACAAGTCCAGAGGAGGGCCACGAGGATGATCATGGGACTGGAGC
>JAOEHY010030242.1:10427-35433 GCA_025447955.1 Psilopsiagon aurifrons | reverse complement strand
GATGGGGCAGCCACAGCTTCTCTGGGCACCCTGTGCCAGCGCCTCAGCACCCTCACAGGGAAGAGCTTCTGCCCAATATAAATGATAAATGCACCCAAAGTTGTATACGTGTTTCATGTGTACCACTCCACAGTGAACTGCAGTTCACCATTTCCTCTTTCCTGTGTGTAAACCCATGCTAGTTACCTAGAGAATTCAAGTTATCGTTTACTCAGAGCAAAACAGATAAAAAACCACAGCAGCCTGTGCAAACTTCTGATGAAAAGCATCAGGGTCAGGCCATGTTTCTACCACGGGCAGTGCAGTCACAAGTCTTCTGGGAAGGAATATCCAAAGACGGGAACACGTAACAGTTCAGATGCTTAAGTCCTGTATGAGACCAGCTCCAGCCCTCCTGTATTCACCAGGCCCCATCGCTGCTCACTCAGTGCTGTCATCAAGGGGCTGCTCTGAGCCAGGAGCACCCAAACTCATGGCCAAGCCAGGGTGCTCTTCACCACAGGGCATCAGCAGGGTCCAGCTGCAGAAGAGATGTGGATGTTTTTGGAAGCAGAGCCCATGGGGGAGGCTGGACAGTGAGCAGAGCCTCAGCTGGGATGATGGGCTTGGTAAGAGGTTTCCATCCTTAGTCTTGGCAAGGGTATAACTACATGAGTAAGAGCTCAATGACCTCAGCTGCTTTGTCTACTAATTGAAACCAGCTCCCTCCCAGCACAGAGATGGAGCAGGCAGTTGAGGAGCTGAGCTGCAGAGAAGCTGGGATCCAACTGTCACCATCTGCTCCAGGGAGCACGTGCTCGCCATAGGAACTGGGGAAACCATGCTGGAAGCAATGAGACCATAGCATGGCGAAGGAGGACACTTGCAGTGATCTGACTGGTCCTGCTGACACAGTGGCATCTGCAGGCAGACACAAACACTGCTGCAGGACAACCTCAGCCAGCACCCGTCCTCCAGAGGCACCCATGTGTGGCACCTCCTGCGGTTTGCTCCTGCTAAAAACACATGGGGGCAAAGTGAGTCCCAAGAGTAACGAAGCTAACACTGGCTCGGAAGTGACAGCCCAAGGCCACTGTGGTACTGATTAGGGCTTACAGCTTCATATACTCACTGAGTCACAAGTGCTCTGCTTGCTGGCTATCACTCGAGAAGATTAAAGCAGAGGAAATCAAGGCAAAACCAAATGAAAACATGATATGGCATTAAGAGCTGGGAGAGATCCCACTGTCTTACAGTCACTGAAAACCTGCTATGGGATGCAAGAGCCAGCTACCCACATTCATCACTGAGGTGCAAGGTACACGTTAGTTAACTGTAGCTCAGTATTACTAATAGTATGTGACCTTCACGCTGTTGCTCCAAGACCCCAGAAAAACACACTTGCCTTCTGGAAAGCGCATCCCAAGAGATCCCATGAAGACCTTACCTGCCCCTGAGCATCACTGCAAGGTACAGGGAAGACAAAATTCCGCCTTCAGCCCGTGCTGCCAGCAGTGTAAGGCTGGCAGAGCCACACAAAAGCCTCTCCAGCATTATGGCGATGCTGTAGATTAGAGGGAGGAGGGAAGCCAACACAGGAGTCAGAGAAGCTGGAACTGGATCAAACACAAGGGCTCCAGAGGCCGCACTGGTCTGGAAGTGCTTAACTAACTGGAAGAAACTTCCCTTTCTAGTTCACCTCCACCTCAAGGGACAGCGACAACCATCCCCAATGGCAGCACAGAAGCAGGAGCCGCACGAGCACTTGGCTCCTGATTATCCAAACCACCACAGAGACCAAGTGCTGAGCTCTGGTTAAGCAAACCCCTCTTCCCCATGCACAGTCTGGGCAGCCTTTTCCCTGCAGGATGAGATGGATTCAGGACTGAACATGTGAAGTCGGTCTCTAAATTCCCATCACTTACAGCTCACAGGTGCTGGATTGTGGCCCTTTTCAGAGCCCCTGACAGGGATTACTCATTCAGACCAAAGGAGCAGAAGCTGTGCTGCACCGTATCCCAGCACCATCCCTGCCCACAAGAAGAGTAGAAGGAAGAGTCTTCAAGGATGTGACCTCCGAGGATGCCTTTCACTCACACACTGTCCTCACCTCAAATAGAACTTGATATGATTGAAAAGACAATCTTTCTGTTTCCCATATTTGGGATTTTATAGCTCAGCTGAGGTACACAACTCCTGTATGATACAAACTCAGCTTCCACCCCAACAGAACATGCACAACTTCCCTTGTCCATCACAGCCAAACCCCTTCTCCACGCAGTACGTTTTGGCCTGGATGCCAGTTTTCCCCTCAAAGATGATTAGATAGATGATTTTCATGTTGTTTTCCCACACCCACAGGAAAGAGAAGCAACTTCTAATGCAGACAAAATCACAGATAAGTAACACCAACACTTTAGGTGGTTTCCTAACCCAGCTGGAGGGCTGCATTACTGCTCAGTGACACAGCGCTTCTCCACACAGCAGCACTCGGGCCAGGGGTGAGGAAACTGCATGCTCAAACTGGATGTGGGTGACTGGCACAGGCTGGGGGTGGCTGTTCTTCAAATGGCTGCATAAGCCATGATAAGAGAGCATCTTTCTATGACAGTTCACGTGGTGCCTTTCATCAGTACCTGTTATGCAGAGCAGCTCCTTAAAGATCTCACCAGCATGATGCGACCTGAAGACCCCTCTGAAAGGTCCCACAGCACTTCAGTGTCTGGCACCACTTGTCCACAGTAAGGCTCTGTAGTGTGTATGAGTATCCATACCAAGTACTTCAACCCTGTGAAATAGAGGAAAAGGCAGCAGCAAGCGAAGAGAAAAACCACTGCAGTCTAAACAAGACCTATGTATTTACCACACCAGTGATACAGTGGCAGAAAGAAACTCCTATTCCTAGATGGAGGAAGGCTTATTTGTTCTAGCATACGAATCTCCTCGTTTAGGTCTAAAAACTTATCCCAGAGTCTCAATATTAGGCTAATTAATAATAGACCAGGGAATATGATCTGCCAGACTCCACAGACATGCCTGGGAGGTTGCTGAATGCCCATGAGTCACACATACTCTTCTCTCAAATAGCTATCATTCCTCAGACCAGCAGCAAGCCCTGCACAGAGCACAAAGAGCTTGGCGTTTGTATCCACATTCATCACACCCTGCTTTAGGGATGGACTGGAGCAAGGTGGAAGACAACTCAGAAAACAGGGGTTTTCCCAGGGAAAACAAGCAAGTAAAGGTTTATGTAAGAGTTTGGTATGATAGAGCAGTTAACACAGTGGAATTCCCCAGAAGTGGGATGTGCAGATTTTTGGCCAGAGTCCTGATGTGAACTTTATCTGTCAATATACCACGTTGACAGAAATTAAGTAGATTCCTCTTCCTCCCCCTGAAATCCAAAGCGTTCCAAGCTGAGATTGTGGCTTTGGCTCATCAGCAGCTCTTCACATCTGTGAGGCTGTCAGATGTTGAATGCCTGTTTTATAAGCCCTTTTTTTCTTCAGTTTATATGTGCTGAGAGATTTTACTAAGAAAACTAGAGGTCAACAATGAAATATGCTGAGGAGCCAGCCAGAAACCGCAACATTCATGGCAAGCGAATGAGCACTGAGCAATTAGAGAGCAACTATTGAGCTGTGCTGTGCTAGCTCATTAAAGCTTTCAGGAGAAAATCCTGCTATTTCTGTAGCTACCTGCTACAGCTGCTCACACAACTGACTTACAAGACTAGACGCTCCTCTCATTTCAGTATCAATAAGAACTGGAGATCAGTAAATCTCTGCCTGGGCAATCCAGCTATGTTCGGTTGTGCACATTAAAACTTCACTGAATAAATGTACTCACCTGCTGCATTTAAATGACTAAAACCAATAACCATTAAGCTCACATGTAAAATTCAGGGTACACGAAGGTCTATTGCTGAGCCACACTGCTTTATTACCAATGCAATAAACTAATGACATCTGTTCTACCCAACACATTAAACTCTTTTGTTCCACAAGTGTTTCCTAAGAGTACAGCAGGTCCCTTGCTACTAATCCTGCTCAGCAGCTGTTTGAAGCATTACCTCATCCCAGCTCATCCAGTCTGTGCACAATGTAGGGCAATGGAGAATGACAAAGGATACTCGTTTGCCATCTGACAATCACAACAGCAACTGGATATTCTGGTGTCATTAAAGTTCCTTTCACTTTCTCAGGACAGTTTCATGTGCCACCATTTAACAATGGTCCAAGCCAGTTTTCAAGCAGTAAGTGATGGCTGCAAACCCAGTACCACCCCTGGCTTTACATTCACTGCAGTCATCACACTCCCACAAAGCCATGCCCATACCAGAAGTGGCCAGGGAATGATCTGAGGTCAGCCCACCTTGCACAGTTGCCTCTCGATACCAGTCTGGTATTTCCAGCAAGTTTCTACATTTCTGAAGCATCTGCCTATTTCTCCATTACTTTGCCCATTTATTATTCATTTTTTAGCAACTGCCATTTCTTCTGCTGAATTGTAGTTCAGAAATGGCTTTTCCCTTCTATCATGGACAACACTGTTCTCCACGCTTCCCTGTGGCCATTACCAACATGTTAACAAAGCAAAAAAGCAAAGGAGAACCTGTACCCTAATGTTCAAAGAGCATGAGCATTCCCAGCTGTCTCAAGGGCAAGAGAAAGATCTGCTCACAAGCCATCCAACTGACTTCAACAATGCACAAGAGTTGTCAAGACCACTGAAGGTCTTGAAAGGCTTCAGATTTTAAGTGTTTGCATCCAAACCAGGCAGTATCCACAATAACAAAGTCACCATCACTTCTCCTAAGTGTCACTGTACAGCCCCTCTGCTCCCAGGATACATTATGGTTTCAATACATAAATTAAACCTTTCCAGATTCTACTGAAGGTGCAACAGTTCTGTGTCAAGTGTAGGAGTCTTAAATAAAACCTTGTCCAAAGCCACCACGTATTTTCTATGGATAAAGGGCAACAAAACAACAGGCCTTCAAAGGAGAACGTAAGGGCTCACTGCTCCCTTATACATAGTAAGGACACAGAGTAGAGAATCACTTTCTGGAAAGAACATTTATTTCCGATTCAAAACCTGTGATCCACAGATATACAATAAAATCAACATGTACACAAAATTAAACAAACAGCCCCAAATCAACTTTGGCTCAAAGAAATATTTAACATCTAAATCTTCTGAGGTACAAAAGGCACAAGACCAGGCACCCAAACATACCGAATGCACCACTACTATAGAGAAAGCTGGGAGGGCAGAAGGCAGGGGGCCCATGGAAATAACAGCAACCAAGACGCAAGTGTGTGAACAATGCCATTTACTTCCTTTCACTGTTACATATTTTGTTGTTCTTTTTTTGGTAAAGTGCCAGGACTCTTGGAGAAAAAAGATGGATCATTTCTTAGAAATGAACTGGAACAGACAACAGTAGAAAAGGAGACAAAGGCCTGCAGCAGGTTGGGGTTCAGTCAACCTCTGTTCTCCCACAAGGCCTCAAGAATTCGTTTCCTCTTTCGTGAAACCATTTGTTTGACACTGTGGAAACAAGGATGGGAAATTAATTACCACCATATAACCAGCATGTGCACCACTGCAACCCAGATGGTTACTGCAAGTAAAATCTCATCTCTCAGTCTGACCATCCCTGCTTATACTTCTCTATCAATCCATGGGAAAGACATAGGAAGAGGCAAAGGGCTGGGAAAGAAAATATCTTTCCAATTGCACAATTCAAGGACCAACAGAGCAGTGTATTCTGGGTCTGGTATTTGTAGGTCTGGCACCGCAGGGGAATACCCTGGACCCCAGGGAAGGTGGGTATGGACTGACATGAAGCTTGAGAAGCTTTCAGCAGCTAGCAGAAATCCCCAGTGCACAGACATTCACATCTACCTTGAAGGAGCTCTCCCCTTTTTGCAGTTAAAACGAAGCATAAATCTTTGTAGGAACAGACCTGGCTCTAGTCAAGTGATAATTCAAGTCATCCTGATGTTGATGCCTTACATAAACCCAGGGGTATTCTTACACACGTGGTGCTGTCATTGACACAAGCTCATTAGAGAGCTTACAGCTGAACAATTCAGCTGCTCGATACTACATGATACTGATGGGGGGAATTCTCATTATGGCCAAATTACTCCAACCAGCAACACCCAGGTTATTAAAAGCTGTTGTAAGGGTTCAGCGTGTCACTGGCTCTGCATACACGTGAGCCTCCCTAGGTTTTGTTCCTAAAGGAGTATTACTTACCCCATTTACACCCTACTAGTACTGGACAAGCTGCGTGCCTTGTTCTATAATCACCCTCTCCACTTCTGAAAAGGTTGTACCAAAACACTGCTGTTCCCTAAAAAGTGAAACCAGACCTGGGTTACTCAGAACCTGGGCAACAGAATTACTCAGGTTACAGTAAGGGGGAGTAGGGAAATGCCTTGAAGGCTTTTATGAAGCACTTCAATGTAGACCACCATATGATAACACACAAACTGCATTAGGCCCACTCTGAATTCAGCCATGGTCAGAGTCGAGAGTTTTACCTGAACACAAGTTTTTGTTAACAGCTCTACACAGACACTGTTCATGTTACACATTGTAAAATGAACAAAGCAGCCCTGCAGACTACAAGACCAGCTTAGAGCTGCCTTAACACACAGCAGCCTGTCCATCAAGAGGCAGCAAACAGCACTTTGTCACATCAGTGACTTTTAAATGGATGCAGGACTGTACTGAGGAAGATGAGACTATCAGGAGAGAGGAGAAATAAAGCAAACACATTCAGACTCACCTTCTTAGGCCATATCGCTGCCCCAAAATCTGGGAACACTGTAGCTCCTCCAGCTTCTACATCACTCATCTGAGAAAACAAAGTCCACAAACTCTGTCCATTTACAAAGCTTTTTGTACATGCAGCCCCACAAGCTAGAGTGCCTGACAGAGATTCCTGCTCACAGCTCTACGGAGGCACTAATGAGAAAAGGATGCTCTTCAACCAGCACGAACTGCAGAAGTAACAGTGATGGCTGTTGATGGCTTTTGTTCGGCATTTCATCTAGATTATGTATAATCCATAGAAGAATCAGCCATCAGAAGCTGTGTACCTGCAGTGTCAACAAACCACTGCTCTAGAACAAGGGAGTGGATTCAAGGTCAGGCAGCTTTAAGAATTTCATTTCAGTTTATGATCCAATTAGAAAAACAAGTGTCTGTTAAACCACAGGCTTCCTCAGAAATTGAAACCATGTCTTTGGAACTGATGTTCGTGAATTTAGTTCACGCATCTTGGTCAACCACTTCAAACCCTACACAAGTTATTAGAAAGCCTCACTTTCTGCATTGTTTCTACGCTGCTCACCAGTGATGTTACGACACTTCAAGTGCATAACAAAATGCATTCAAATGCTGAAGCTTCAACAGCTTAAGCTTCAATACATACAGTTATGCGACTCTAAAGAAAAGCACGTATCTTTATACGTTGCCCTTCTACACCGGAATGAATTTAACCCTATTGAATTCATCAGTAATGATGGCTTCACTACAAATTCTAGACTTGATCCGAAACCCAAAGTTCCTAGAAACATTCTTATTAAAAGAAGTCTTTCCACGTATTTTAGGGAGTTTTTCATCAGATTCTAATTAAAAGAAACAATTAAGTCAGATCCAGCTCCCACTAAAACCAGCAGGACTACTATTAATACACTCCCCAAGTCCCCACATTCTCTACTGTAACTTGGATTTCTGTTTAAAGCAGATGTTATTACCACTCTGGTGTCCTCCTGCTTGGTACCTACAATAAAAGGGCATAAGATGCCATAGGTGCACAGGGTTTTGGCCCTTCCAACTAGAAAGCATGTGCATGCAAGTTAATAGTTATGTCTTAGCAACACACGACCACTCTTTTTAGTAGGGTGTTGGGACATGTATGGTATCTTATAGACAGGACATACAAGGGTAAATTGCCTTTGACCATGTACAACTGGCAGAGAATAAAGTACAGATCATTCATTTTAAATCAAGGCTTGTCCAAAAGTCTGAGAAACAAACAGAATACAGATAGAGACAATTTAAATCAAAGGTTTTTTTGCAGCAGCTTCCACAGCTACCCATCTTCTCTGAATTCTTCTTTGGGAGATTTCCTCCTCCTGCCATATCAAGTTGAAAGTATTTTTGGTTGCTTTGAGCTGTATTTCACACAACATACCAGCTCAGTCATAAATATTCATCACGGGATTTTAAATCTGAAGTTGCATCACTCAAAAGTTAGACACAGAAGATTAAGTGATCCTAATTACCAATAAGTATAGGCCGACAGCAGAAGACTACTGTGAAACTGTTAAGTCACTAGTATCGGTGGCGGTTCTGCTTGATCCTAGTGTACATGGTCTGAAGGCTGTACCATGCATGCAACTACTGGACCTTTTCGTTTCTGCACTTGTAACCCCCTTGCTCCAAGGTTATTAGCTATGTCTCCTCCATTTGCTGAAGCAACAGCTATGCCAGAGTGACTCCAGCTTTGACAGACAGCTAAACCGGAGGCTAACAGACCACAACATCAAGTGCTGTCAAACAGTGGGGGAAGAACATGACCATCTCAATGTGGCTGATGGTCAGGCTCTCAAAGTGCACACCACATGAGTACCCCAAGCACTTGCCTTTGAGAAATAAGGCAAATTCTCCTCTCCCACCAACAGGACTCCAATGAAGGCAAAGATTTCATGGAAGGGAATAGTAAAATTCCCCAAAAGGGGAAGCCAGGTCCTATGTTCAGATTTTCTGTTCTGAGGTTAAATACCACCAGAATTTTCTCAACTCAGATGGGACAGCACCTGATGCTGCAAGAACAATGCAATCCCTGCTTCCAGATGCCAGGGGATCTCTACAGATAACCAACCGCACACGCCGTAAACAAGATGCTGCTAAAGTGACACTCAACGTATAAAGGATCAGCATACTTACATAGTTTAAAAAAGTGGCCACACGATTTCCAGTCCCTAACCGCTTGAAAGCATCTGGCTCATCTTTCTATAAAATTAAATGAGAATAACTGCAAACTTCAAGCTCACAGACAGGAGACAAACAGAGGTACTTACATAGTTAAGAAACGTCGCTAGCCTATTTCCTTCCGATTTGAGTGTGCTGTCAAAGGGTCGCTGTAACAGACAACAACTTTAACCCAAGTTCCAAACAGGCTCACACTACAGTGACATATGTGTAGCTCCGCAGAGAGATCCTTAAGGCCAATTTAAAGAGTTGGAATTGAAAGGGGACTACAGGTACAGGTCAATGATAAAGCCATTACAAATCACAGCCAGGGTGCATAACTGCATGCACAGAGCAATCAAATGCTATAGGGAGAAGTAGCACTGAAGCAGTTCTTAGGGCAGAGTAGAAGGAAGGTTTTCAGGGCCTGTGACACTGATGTCACCTCAGTGAAGTTAACAGGCCATTATTGTAGTGGACAGTGATGTGAAGTCAACAACTGAGGTGAACAGGAAAAACTCATCTTCAATGGCTCTAGATAATACACTCGATTCTGGTAAATGGAGTAGTGACATAAAAGAAATACTGTCATGAGAAAATGCAGGTCTTGCCAGCAGGCAACACTGTAGAATAGTAATACTGCATTTCTTTTAGGTGGTTACTTGCTTAGGACTAAGCACCACATCAAAAAAATCAAATTCTCTTTATTCTATAAGAAGCGTTGAGTTTTGTTTGTTGAGGTATGAGATCGCATTGGTGCCAGTTTCGAAGCGGAAAGAACACCCAGAATACCAATGCGTGTCTGTCTTCTCTTCAAAAGCTGCAATTAGAAGTATATTTACATTGCTCATAGGAAGTAATTTCAACCAGGAGACATCAAGGTGCAGTTTTCTACCCAAAACCATAAACTTTTAACACTTAAAGAAACCAGTATTAAAGACAAGCAGCAAAGAAAAACCACAGCCGCTATCTCCGAGATGTCATAGCTCAATCTACTTGATATATATTTCAAGAAATAAAGGGTCTTTCCTGAAATGGGTTCATAAAAAACAAGACTTCTGTCTCTACATATGCAGACTCAATCCAAAAAAGACAACCTAACAGCACTGAGATGTATCCAGGCCCAGCCATGCACTTGTGAGCTTCAACACCAAAAGACTTCTCTACCTTTTAAGCAACCAATAAACCATCAGAGTTATAATATGCAACTATTAACATGTCCCTGTGTGAACTGCAAGGGAACAAAAAGCTACAGGGCTGATGAGGATCTGGGATGCACAGAGAGCCTGGAGGACCAGTCCAGAGCTATGGCAAATTCCACAGCTCCCTGAACTGATGCCTGCAGCCAAGGTTATGTTCCAAGTGGAGCTCTGCCCCAGCTGCCTAATCCAAGAGCCAAGTCCACACTAACCATTTTGATGGCTGAGGCCCTCGAGTTCAAAGGCTTTGAAGATAATTTAAGAGCATATGCTAGATTCAGCAAATGAAGCAGTCTTCAAGTTAACAGGAAAACTCTCTCAGCAGGCCAAAGCTAAGGAATCTGAGCTTCCACAGCGCTGAAGTTCAGGACTGATTTGTTTTTATTACTTTAAACAGCGCTAAGTTGGGTGGTTTCAACTCTGCACTCAATTATCAGGTTGTGCTCTGGCTGCAGCGAAACCTTCTACCAGCTAAAACCACTGGAACAGCCTGAATTAAGCCAGGTTCCATAGAAATGCCATGGTCCTGCTGGAAACCAAGGCATCAGGTGGATTTTGTATCTGAAATTAGCAGCCACCATGGCTGTTCAGTATGATTAGCATGCTCATAAACTGGTTTAGGGTGACAATCTGTTCCTCTTTTCTTCCCACTCACAGCAAACCAGAGCTGTTATCTGCAAGGCAGAGCCCTCTAGTGCCCAGCGTGCATCCGGCACCCACCAGCGGCAAGTTCTGCTCCCTGTACCACTGCCCTCCCAAACACAACCAAACCCCCTTCAGACCCTATAACTGCAGCCACATCAAGGGCTTTGCAACCCATAAAGACTTCCATCACAGCAACTTTTTTGTGGATGACATAGAAGATGTCTTCTCCTTATCCAGCTCCAGCAAAGTGCTTTAAAATACCCTCCAGAGGAGGCCTCAGAACAACCCCGCTGAACTCAGAAGCCTAATGGAACAACAGACTCACAACCCAGGGCTTGCAGACCTCAGCTGCAAAATGAAGTAATGGAAAGAGCGTATTTGAGTGCTGCAGGACTGTCTTTTAGTGTCTCTATACTGTGCAAGGAACCAAGAGAAGCAGGCAGATTTGTTCTTACTTCCCTTAACTTTCAGCATCAGAGATGGAAGGGCAAAGGTTTCTCAAAAGTCATCATCCATCCATGCAACAGGACTATACATTAAATGCTTTAACAGAAAAGGGTTTCAAGAGCGTCCTCTTAAAACAACCTGCTCCCTCTCCCCACCTCACTAAGAAATAATTGGAAGTGTGATCTTACCCTAGAAAAATCGAAGTGTGGCTCATACTGCCCTCCCATTCCATAGTTGGCAACCTACAGCATGGAAGAAAGCATCAACATCCATTGAACTGCCAGCGACTGCTGCAGAAAACAGCATTTGCTCTCCAGATATCCAAAACATGCTTTGAGAAAGAGCACTTTGTAGCAAGATTGTTATCTAGGGCACACTTGATTTCCTTTAGCTTGCCAGAAATGAGGTACGTGCATGAGAAACAACCCAAGTACAAATGTACCAACCTGCAGCAGTTCGGCTGTTTTCACTGTTAACCCTGTGATCTGCTGCATTCGCTGATTCACCTTGGCCACAACAGGATCATCACCTTCCTCCAGCCATGAGCTAGGACAAGGGAAGGATTGGAACACATTACTTTGGAATGCCAACACCACGTTTCCTAAGGCAGAAGGATTCTTCCGCCCTCAGACAGATGGCTGAAAGAGCCATTTCCCATGCAGTTGTTGAGGAAGCTTTTGCTACATGCAGTTTTCAGCTGTAGGTAGATGATGATAGGCATTAAGCACAAAACCCTTCGAGCTGAACTCCTCCCTGCTTACCTTTTCGACACCCTGTAGCTAGCCACTGTAAGGACACCGGTTTTGGGATCACGGACTGTGGCTCGTGCCAGCTGTGTAAAAAAAAACCCAAGGGGGAAGAAGCACATCAACTACAGGTCCGGAAATAATCCCCTCTCAACCAAAATCAACCAGATTTGCCCAACTTTAATGTATCAGTGGATGAACATTATAGCTCCAACCTAGTCTGGCCCCATTTTGTGCTAGTAAAGTACATGCAGAAACACAAATGCAATCCATAACTGGCATTGGATCCTGGATAAAGAATCTGTTTGACTACACAAGTCACGAGAGTCATTAAATCCATGAGTGCTGCTTGCTGAACAGGTTCTGAAGGTACTTTTTTAAACAGCTGCACTGAACATTAATAAAAGTTAACAATGGACGAAGCTCAGGTTCTTGGCAAAGAGAAAATCATTGAATATTCCATGAATTTAACCAGCCTGCTCCTCACATGGACTGAACAACCCTATACTCCAATGAAAAATAGCAAGGGAACGAGTTACAAATTATGGGACAGGCAAATCCACAGTGGTAGAAAACTCCTGAGGGCACCTTTCAACGCTCCCATGCTCAAGATGTTCCTGTTGGAAGACGTCTGGAACACTGATTTCACAGAGATAGTCTGAGACATGTTATGACATTATGGAGGTAACTCTGCAAAAGCACAGTCCACCTACACAGCTTAACAGTGAGTTATGTATCACCAGGCAGCCACATCACCACGTCTGTAGGAAAAGCTCAGATCTTGGCAAAGCTGTTGAGGTTTGCTGCGGTGTCAAAGCCATGGCCCAGTGCTAGCATCACACAAGGGGCCACTTCGGTTTTCTACTTGCAGCTGAGAACAAGAACTGGGACACTCCTCTGACAGTAAACACAGACCACATCTAAATTTAACTCCTGCAAACCACAAACACTTTAAATCCTGCCTCCTTCCTTCCACTTGATTATAGGTCACAGAAAGCCTTTTTTGCTGCATTTTCCTCAGAGCACGCAGTCATTATTTCCTTCAGTTTTCCTCAAGCAAGCCTCCAGCCAGCTTCACAATCCATGTCAGCTGTCTCATCCCTCATACAAGAGCTCTTGGCACAACTGCTGCTGCAATTCTGACTCACTGTTATTTCGTTCCAGATTCTCCTGCATAAATCATAACAAGAGCCAGGCTGACAATCTTGTCCTTCGCTTGTACAATGAAGCATAGCTTTGGGATATAATTTCGCTTCCCAAACTTTTCATCCTGCTGCCATTTTCAAGCCTGTATACACTTGCTTGATTTCTGCACCTAGCAGTTGAGCTAAATCAATCAGAACTAAACCAAGCCTGACCACATTCCTTATTATTCCACATCTCTTTCTGATAGGCAGGGGTCTTCAGTCAAGACACAAAATCCATACCTCATTTGGTATAAACTGACTAATAAACATGAGGCTTCCTCTCAGGAAAGGTGGAGAACACAACCCTACAACACATTTGCTGGGCTTTGAAGAGCCGTAACACACTGGACTGGTCAGAAGCTTCACCCGCTCTTCCTCTCAGTCTGCATTTAGTTTAGCATGTGCCCCATTGGCTCTTCCTTCTGAAATCCAACAGCACTGACTTCAAAGATGTGCGTGCCCCCTCCACACCTTACTTTTGCCTCTTCATGCCCGTCTTGCATGCCTGTATTTAGGGAATAAGGTTCTCATACTTGCACAGCAGATCTCTCCCTATGCTGCCCACTGCAATAGAGTTCAGAATTGTCCTGACCCATCCCAGTCAGCTCTGAGGTATTGCCTGAGAACTTGGAACTGCTTTCTGGCACTGGAGTGGAAGTGATTGCGCTCTGCAGAACAAGCATGCAAAGCGACTTGAACATAGCTCCTCTCAATCACATACAGATGTTGTTTCTCTACAAAACAAGAAGTGCTGGCAAGTGTGAAGTGCAGATAATGTTAAAAGTGCTTGGACCCAAGAGGAGAGACTTCTTGCAGATGCATTTTAAAACAAGCAAAGTGCTCATCTCTGAGCCCAAAACTAACATACTACTTCAGAGCTCTGTCTGCAAGCTCCCATGATTGCTAACTAAACTTTCCTGGCTGAAGTTAAGCTGTGTTTATTAAGGACCATCTCAGCACAGGGCTTGCACTTTCCATTCCCTCAGCAGCTCTGCAAGATTTAAAGCTATTCCTGCAGCTGAGCCACAGACAGGTTTAGAGAAGAGTTCAGAGAAAATGAGTGCTTTTAATTGAAAGCTTTAATCTGAACTTTAAGACTACGGTATTAACCTCTTAGAGGGACTAATCCCAGTTCTACACTAGATTATACGAGGAATTCCTCTCACATTAGGACTAAGAGCAAAACTCAGCGGTCAGACTTAACTTTCCATAGAATTTCAAAGAAAAAGGGAAAAGCAACAAAATTAATGGCTGCCTTACAGTGTGCTTAATTTGGCAGAATAGATTAAGTAATACGTTCTATATTTCCATATGACCTGAAGCTCCTGAAGTGTTACAGTATGTTGCAATAGGAAAATCTCAATTTATAGAGGTGAGAGTCCTCACCAAGACAGGAGTGTTCTGCCAACACCCCCACAGCTGGCAGACAGTCACTGCAGTCCAGCGTCATAAACATCCCACGTTATTAGTGATCTTCAGAAGCATCAGTTTCTCAAACTGCTGTTAACAATTTATGTTCACATTTAAAAACACATACAGAAGGGTTATTCCTGACTGGAATTTTAGTACCACGTTTCATAGCAGCAGCTGGAACTGCTAAAGTGAATCATTCATCTATAAAAATGGAAGCGTTTAGTTTTGCATGCTTGTCTTACAGAGTAAGGTGTAGCATCTACAACCGACCTCACACTGTTATACTTCCGCCAGGAAGGGAACAGACGGGAAATCCCACCTCCAGAAAAGCCAGACAAGATAATCACAAGCTCTGCATTTTTTAGCTGCTTCTTGGTGTGCAGTCATCAGAATGCACATCATGAGTTACAGGAATTACATCATAACTAGGGCTCCTACTCCAAGCTGCTGCCTTTGAGTTGGATCTACACTTGGCATACTAGCATACCCAGGTGGAAAAGTCAGCTCTGAAGTACTCTGGGAGAATGACTGCATTGTGCAGTCATCTTTACAAGTACTTTCACCTTCCCAAGTCCAAGACCAGGAATTATTTAAGAGCTCTGTGTTAACTGTACCACATTACTCCCAACAAGCGCTGCGTGGCTTCAGAACACCATGGTTCCACTTCGTGGATGCACCACAGCACCTAAAGGGCCTGCCCCTGTGCAGGTCTAGGCTGTGGTTTGAACAGAAGCAGTGAGTTCCAGGTTCCCTGAAGCAAAAACCCCTGCAACTCTAGATATTCTTCTAGCACAACTTAAAACCAACATTTCCTCCCACTTCTTGCTGGGATTTGGGCTTTAACTTCCTTTTGAAGTTCAGCTCCATCTCAAAAGGCAGACTTCAGGTATATCAGACACCGCTATCACTGTAAGCCAATCACTCATCTCTTTTACAGGTCAAGTCCCCAGTGTCCTAAAAGGTTTCTAAGGCATTTACTGAGAACTTTGCATAATTAAGTGCAACAATGCATAAATACCTTCAGGAGCCTGGGCTCTATGGTCCTACATCACCAGGCAGTTTCGAAATCGTTCCCCTTAGGCTCACAGCTGCAGTGTATCATCTGTAGTATGAAACCAGATCTTTCAAATCCTTTGCCTATTCTTGACTAGGAGATTAAAGCATGGAATTAGCAGTTATCGATGAGATGGAAGAGGGAAAACTTACCCTTGGCTTAGCTAGCTGCTTAATTTTCTCAATCTCTTCATCAGACATGACATCATAGTATCGCACAATATGAGGGCTATCCCATTCATCCTCTTCCTTGAAGGGAGCTATGAGCAGATGAGGGTTTCTGTTTCCATCGTGATACCTACAAAACAGCCTTTTCTGTCTTCGAGGTGTCTGGAACAAGACGTCAAACAACACTTTGTCTCAACCACTTTTCATAAACCAGACAAGACAAGAAGAGAGCAAGCTTCATGCCACAGACACTGTAAAAGCCATCAGCTGGCAGCAAACTTCAGAGGTAAGCATGAGTGACTCTGCAACTCAATGCAAATAAAACCCCATACACCACTCCAGATACCAGTGAGCACCAGCTGAAACACCAACCTTGCGGAGAATCAAATCACAACACATTACAGATCAAGCAAATGACTACATAAACAGCCAGCTGTAAAAGTCTGCTTCTTATAATTAAGGCTACGCAGATGGAATTGATTCCTTTCCCTGCACTGCAAATTTAAAGCAGTGTTTGTCAAGAGGTACTGACGACTTGCCAGTTGAAATAATCACCCCGAAAGGACATTTCTAAGATGCAAGAAAGAAGGAATAATGCGATTCTCCAGTGTGGCAAAGCATTACCAGATCTCAGTGGAAAAAGCCTCCTGTACATCTGTACAGTCAGCATTTGAAAGGGCTGAGCAGACAGACCGAGGAGAATCAATTTTCAGCGACCTCTAAGAGGTACAGTTCAGCGCTGCTTTTCTGCCTAGGATTAACTAAAGGCAGAGAGGCCAAGACGCAAGACACAAATCTCAGCCTGGAGAGAGGTACATTGATTTTTTTCTCTTAGAAAAACAGCTTCCCAGAAAGAAAACCTCCCCATGTCCCACCCGGCTCCATCACCCTCCTGCAAAGGCAGCAGGCAGGAAATGCTTGCCTCTTACCATTTTTACCCCTTCGCCTCTGCAAAGGGCCTCATAGATATCACGCTCGGGCAAGTAGTCAAGAGGCCTCTCGTAGGCACCGCTTTGCACCACCGGTTCTGTTGTTGTCATGGTCTTATTTGATTTCGCTTTCTCCTCCTCTCTCTCCTTCTCCAGCAGCTTCTCAAAGTAGCGCAGATTACTGCCCGCCCTCTCATGAGTACTGTCTTCGTGGGGAGAAAGACAGACAGAACCAGGGAGTTAAGTGATCTCAGTTAATACAAACAAGTCTTCTTATTGAGACAGCACAGACTCTTTCATTTTTAAAGCGCTATGAGGCTACCAAAACCACCAGCTCCAGTCTGCACTGAAAAGCAGCACTGGGATGTTTCTGGTTGTGCACAGGGAAGGTAGCCACTGTCTGCAAAAGACTCTTTTCTGGAAGGACCCATCACAAAATCTGCATTCCAAGAAACAGAGGAGGTTTTGGTCTTCACATCCCCCTTTTCTCTCAACCTTTCTGCCCAGTTCTACCCAACATAAGCAGAGATCAAGCCAGCCCACTTTTTGCACTCCTCCTCTCCACCATGCTTCTCATCTGCACTGCACAAGCATGCTTTAATCAAGGATTGTGGAATTCCAGCCACAGACTCCAGTCCCAAATATGCCCTCCAAAGTCAGGAAGCCCAGAAGGACATGGTGGTGGTCACTAACCACCTGTAGCATCCGTCTCTAGATGCTTGCAACTGGATTATATGGGAGGTATCCTGCATCACTAACATCACTGGACCTACCATTAGTGATTTATTAATGATATTTGATATGAATCAATAAACATCATCATCAGATCTTTACCCAGCAAAGCCAAGAAGGAACAGTTCCCTGTTCACCAATGCTTCTGGACACTTGCACCTAGAACAGTTTCTTTCCTTTCTGGTCCTCCCACGCCTATTGTGCTTATCTTGCAGAACTAACCCAGAAGGCCACTGAAATAACCTCGCATTAGAGCTCAGGCTAATAGTGGCCAGATGAGGAAGTTGAGCCAGAGCAGAGGAAGCTGCTGCTCCCATGGGACTGCCAAGTCTGTTCCACTGTTTGGTGCTGATAAGGATTCACATTCTGCTATCAGCGCTAAGCTGTATTGCAGAGGGGGCTACATTAAAATGTACAAGAATAGGAATATTGAATCTGTGAATCCCAGTGTCTGCAGGAATTACTGATACTTATTTTCAATAGAAAGGCTTCACCCACACTCAGGATGCAGTTCACATCTAAGCTAAGAACCACCACCGATTAAAAAATACAAATGCATAACACAGTAGATGTTAACTCTAACTGGGGAGGCTAAACCTTTCCAATGCAGGAAGCAGGCAACGTCAGATAGGAAGCAATGCTTACTTGCATACTCAAGAGACAGCTAGAACAGACCAGAAATAAAAGGGAGGTTTAAAGAAACTCAATCTGTTCTGGGTATTCAGCAATAAATACTCTAAGAGCTCAGGCAAAGTATTCTTCTGGCATCAAAGAGCACCCACAGTGAAGAATAAAGGGGAATATGTGAACTCAGTAGGACTTTACAGAAGATACAGCACTCTGCCTAAACCTGGTAGCCCTGATCACCGCTTCAGACAACCTGTTCAAACACATCCCAGGACACTGAAGCGAAGCACACAGAGCCTGCAGCCAGACCACACCTGATCTTAGGCAATAAGAGCACAGACTGCAAGGTAACTTGTTAGAGATACTTCACATATAAGTAGACTGTGGTTTTTTCCCCCAGGACCTATATGTCATCTGGCTGGACACCCTTCCAGTCAGCTCACCCATATGGACCCATGGCTGTTCTGGGCTCTGCTGCTGGCACCACTCCCCAGTGCTCACATAGCCCTTACCAAGAGATATCAGCCGCCTGGTTAGCTCCATGGCTCTGTGCAAATCCCCAAACTGGAAAACAGCGTAGCTGAGATAATCTAGGATCTCCACTTTGCTGACTGTCGTATCCTCCCCTTCATCATGTTGTTTTAAGGCTTGTTCCATCCACAGTACTGTGTGATAGTAGTCTCCATCATTGTAAGCAGTCTTTCCCATACCAAAGCAGTCACCTACTGTCAAATAGGACCTATATTTCGTTCCTAAAACCAGAAAGACGGCATATTAAGGAATATCAGTAAATATACTTTTATCACCCACAAAGTGGGTGATAAAAGACAACGCTTCAAAGATTAAATTCCATCCTAGTTTTGTGACCTTAATTCCTTTGGAAACCAAGAGAAGTTTAACACAGATATTAGTGTCAAGCTATTGTGTTTTTTATTGTAGACAAAGGCAGAGCAGACCAACATCTTAACAGGTTCCACTGAACCTACAAGCACTGTTAGACAATCAGAGAAGCCTGACTACACCCAGAGCTGGCTTCTTTGCTCTTTCTTGGAGACGCAAATTTGTGTGTAAGCAAGCTGTGGGTTATTTAGACCAACCGGGTATCCACTGGCCTGCACCTGCACTGATTTCCAGTTGCTCAGCAAATGCATAAAGACTTTAAGTTCATTGTTACTAACCTACATCTAATAACTGAAACTCTTTTGCCAGCTCAGCCACCCACACTCTAATGAAGCCTACTGAGTTTTAAACAGTGTACTGCTAGCAACCATAACCAGCTCCAGTAAGTCTCTCACAAGGAGCAACAACATTCATCAGGGCTCAGCTGCCAAAACACTGAATCATCCCAATATACCTATGGATTGCCCAAAATATCTCACTGGTGCAAAACCTGTTAATCCCTACTTCATAGATAAAGAACAGGAGCACAGTCACTCAACAAAAGTCTCCTTGGAAAAACCACTTCCTTCTTTGTAAAGGGAAAGAGCCCTTTGTGCACTTACCTGGCAAGTTGCCTCGAGAGAGGGTTTCAGGATCCAGTTTGTATGTGTCCTGCAAGCGCATCAGAGCCTTCGCAGCTCCAGTCTCATCTTCTTCTGTTGGGAAGAACTGACGCTGAATGGTAAGATTTGCAATGAAGCCTTTGCAGTGAAAGGGAAAGATGTAACTGTCAGCATGTAAGTATCAGCACAGGATTAACACAGAAGAGGAAGCATCTGCTTAGTTTGGGGAACTGAGATGCAAGCAATCCAGATTTAAAGCCTCTTATTATGTGCTCAAGATATAAAAACATTGGTTTCTGTCCCATTTTGAGAATACAGCTCATGGGCAAGAGATAAAGGAGGAAAATCTAAACCCCTCAGTTTTCCTGTGCCACACAATCACTAAAGTACAATGTGAATCTAATGACGTTAAGTTTTTATGCTAGAAAGAGACAAGAAAATGAATAGCTTTCATCAGCTCTCTTGCAACATCCACACAGACAACTGCAGAGCATAGCACTAAATGGAGGTTTCAGACTCTCTACTCCAGCATCTCAAATGTCAGCTCAGGGGGCAGAGACCCCGATCCAGGATCCCCTAAGTAAGGGTAGAACCTTACTCAGGAAAAGGCTTTTAAACCTGACAAGTAAGACCAGAAAGCACTTAGAAATGGAATTAAGTGTACTACATAAACGTATCTAGGTTATGCAGCAGGTTGGTTAGCCAGATGTGGGGGCCATCAGCTGAAGGGAAACCACCCAACCACCTCAAGTCATACAGCAAGCAGACTGGGAAAGGACGCCTTAGAAAAAGGATTAGAGAGAAGTACTCAGTAGAATTGAGTAATTTATTTCCATCTAGGATGCCTATTCCAAAAAGCAATAAAAATCTTGGCTGAGAAAAAACCTTCCAACTACCTAAACTTTGGCATATGCAGAGCAGAAAGGGAAAACATGCAGTGCTCTGCCTAAAAACATAGCCTCTGCTCCCTTACAAGGAGTCCAGTGAAAATAAACCTCCATTTGAAAAAACAAGCTCTGGAAGGCAATTCATGCAGGCACTGACATAGGGTGCAAACCCAAAGATTAGTAATGGAAATATTTGATTTAGGAGGACAGGTTTACAGACAGCAATTCTTTATTACTCTGTTATCAACAAACTGACTACATCTGCCACTTCTGAATGCAGGGCCTGATACAAATTCCTCCAATAACTCAGTATGAGTCTTATCTTGATTCTTAAATCATATCTACCAACTGAAGTGGTCAAAAAGCGATGGTCACCAAGAGAAGTAACAGAGATAAGTATATATATAAAAAACATAAAGCTCAAGAACAGGGATAAACCAACGGTTGCCAACACAGGTGACAACTTCAGCATATCCCATTCTTCCATTTTCCTCAAACACAACTAGTAACAGCTTGAGCCTTCACCAAGATGTGTGTCAGTGGCAGGTTTCACTCACCTGCGTAACCAGTTAACAAGAGCCAGACTACAGTTTAAATCTCATACAAACCTGGCAGTCATACTTAAGCCACAGCTGCATTTGCACCTTCCCAAAATACAAGGAGGATAACCAACTCAGTTGTAAGGCTACCTCTTGCTATCCTGTCTCCTGTAACTCCTTACCATTTGTTGTATCCTGAAGAACCAGGTTTTCCAATTCCAACCAGTCAGTATTTAAACGCTTCACCAGCTTATATGCATTTACAGGATGTGCCAGGTACCCTTCTGGATCTGAGGCTGATTTGCTGGTCAGCATATCCAGTTTTTCAGCCCAGCTGAAATAAGAGGTGTACAACTCAGTCCAAGAATGATTTCTGAATGCATGTCATTAAGACATTCTAATTACACAGCTAAAATCAACTTATTGCTGCTTTTGCTATCGTAACCAGCTTTCAAGCTTTCAGCTTCACAAGGATGAAGTAAACTACAACTGATTTAATTATAATAGCCTTTTTATTTTAAAAGATTTGTTTTCCTATTATTTTAAGCCTTATTAAAGTAGGATGCATCTCACTTGCAATAAGTCTTAGCCATCAGTTTTCAGCATGTCCAAGATGTGCTATAGCCAGGTTGGCAAATGGGGAGAACAAGGCAGGAGAGCTGCCCCAGAGGGCAAAGGCAACACGGTAAAGGAGACAGGGATTTAGTGTGCACTCTACAAGATGCCACTGGCACACCTGGCCATTATAAGCAGTGCTACTCCAGGTAGCAGAACACTGGCACTCAGAGGCATTCAACTCACACTGAGAAGCTTCTCCTTCTCCAAGGGAGCAGTGTGATGGTACAAGGACAGGGAAGAGTAGGAAGAGCCCAGCAGACAGTTTCTAACCAAGCAGACAAAGACTTAACATCTGAAGCAGGGCCCCCCTCTTTGCAGGTTTATGGGAATTACAAGCAAGTTAGTACCTAAGGTCTCACTGTGATTAACTACTGAGGGAGTACTAACACAATCTAGCAGCAAAGAGTGGTGACAAAGGCATAGCATAATTAAACACAGATGAGCCATTTTATCACACTTCATTATACAAACCTCTTCCCCTACCTTTTAATCTGAGACAGCTTGCTCTCTTCTGCTCTGATATAGTCCTTTAAAGACTGTACCAGGTCCTTCTCCGCATAAATCAGGTCCGTCATTTGACCTAAAACCAGGAGCATGAGCAAATGTTAATCAGAGCTAAAAAAGTAACCATTTCCAACAGCACAGAAGACAGCGTTGAAATGCTTTAGGGCCATTAAAACCACCACAAAACAGCCAAGTTAAGGGTGTGCACTTCAGTGCCCAGAAACCACAAAAGCTGTTATACACACAGGTGTGATTTCTAAAGCTTCAAGGGGCCTTTCAAATCCCACCTTCGATGGCTCACACAGCTGCTGGGACCCTTCCACTGCCTCCAATTTACTTTTAGTATGACAATTGTTCGTAAGAATCAAAAGAAAAGTTTGACATTAATATAGCTATTGAGTCAAAGCAACAAAAGATCCAAGTAGTTGCTATGTGTAGAACAGATGCTGTGGATACAGACTCGGTCACACTATTAAATTATTAGCTTAACCATCAGCACCACTTAAAATTACACCTTTCAACACAAGTAACTGTGGAAACACAACATTAAATACAGAGGCATTTCAGACTAACATGTCTAGACTGACACACACCCTCACTCCTGATGGGCATTAGTGGTAATTGCTGGCATGTCAATCCTAATTGCCATGACAAACTTTGATTTCAAAGACCAACCACTGTAAGACCGGATGAGATTTCTAACTGCAGCCACAGCTTTAGTTTCAGCATTCCAAAGTAATTAGTAATGAGGCATGATTAAGTCAGTGGAAGTCAGCAGGTTGTGCTATTTCCAGGGTTGGGGAAGAAACTACCAGGAGTTTTGAGTTTTGCCATTCACCAGCAGTTCCACTGAGCTCAGAGCATGTTCTGGAGAACAGCCAGTTGTAGTTAATCCCCAACATGTTTACAGGGGAGAACTCCCCACATTATTCCACAGGAAAAACATCAGACCAAATCACTGCAGACAACTCCACTGGTGCTTACTTTTAGGCTCTACCACAATCATACTTGGTTCTACCACAGTTATTAGAATACAAGAACTGACAATTTACTTTCAGCATTTAAAACAACGTGAATTCCTCAGGATTTACTCAGGTCCTGCAAAGCACACAAGTGGGATATTAATTTGTCCCTTCTGACAGCTAAGTCAGACTTCAAGACAGGAGATTTCAGCTTCTGTCCAAGAAAATATCTCACATATTTATCACTTCCATTGTTTTCATAAATCACATTCAGGACTCAGCTTCTTAGCAGAAGGTTTGTGCTCTGTTCAGGATGGCTGCCTGCGTCTTATGTACCTGCTCTGTCTCATTTTACTGACAGAGCCCCCAGAGACTTGCGTATCATGGGTAACAGCACATTGTGACCATCAACTGCAAATGCTGCACTGACCCAAGTCTTGCAGCGCAGAGCAGCATCAAGGGTGGCTTTTCCTAATGCAGACAGGGTTTGAAACTGGCAATTGCATTAACTATATCACAGCATCGTGCGCTGGTTATTTCCATACCTATGGATGTGAAGAACTCCGCTTCTGTGTGCCAGACCAAGAGAATCCAGGTAAAGGACACCAACTGCAGCCTGGCCTTCATCTTCCAAATAGCTTAAACCTGAAAAAAATTAAAATGAAAATGAGGAGTAAAAATTAACTTCTGAGGAAAAAAAACCCCATGGCGTGGGGGTTGGAACTAAGGTCCCTTCCAACCCAAACCATCACATGACTCCAAGATCTTCATCTGTCATTTCATCCTCATGGAAAATTATTTGAGTCCTTGAAAGACTGAATTCTAATCAGTAAAGCTGAAAAAAGAGTAATCTTCAAGCACAGGAACTGTTACTTAACAGCCTCAAATGCTATCCTGTATGCTCTTTGGGATTCACATGGAAGATACTGCAGTCCATGAGAGAAATAATGGAAGCAGCCCACTGTCCACTGAGATAGTGAGAACAAGGGCAAGCTCCATGCCTTCCACATCATGCATAATCACAGCCGGAAAATAGAGTACACAAGGCTGAATTCTCTTCCAACAATAATAAGAGTCTAAATTAAATGGTCAGACTTTTAACATGCTGTAAAACTCAGTTATATAAAAACTGTCTCGAAAGACAAACAGTGGGAAAGCCAAATTGAGAAAGAGAGCATTCTGTAGTGTGGCAGCGGTGGTTGGAAAAGTTGAAAGTGAAATTTCCAGCTCTGCTTATTCAAGACGCATCACCCAGGCACACTGGCCCCTGGACATGCTCCTTATGGCTTCTAGATTTCAAAGGCTGTGCCAGGTTTGAAACCCAGACCCTTGAGATGGTGGCTGGAAGTGGACTGTTGTGTTTCCAAGAGCACAGCCCACTGAGGGCACGAAGGGAAAGCCCATGTGAGCAGGCAGGCAGGCGGCGGATGAGAGAAGAGCAGGATGTAAGGTCTGCACAGAAGGGTCCCCGGGGACCTGTACTTTTCCTGGTAGATCTGACTGATGGCCAGGACTGCCTCTTCCAGGGAATTCATGAGGAGCCCACCCTGCACTTGGAGCAGCCCACTGCTCACAGGAGCTGCCTGCTCACAGAGCAGGAACAACCATGAGCAGCGCTCACAAGCACCGAGCTCCCCTAACACCCATGCACACACACAGCGTTAAAAGGAAGATGACAACTGCTCACCTTAACCCACTGATGTATTTTCCTACCCAGTGTAACTGGGTAAACCTTCCAATGGCTTTAGCCTGAGGGGAGACTGAGATGAGCTCTTGGGCAGAAGCTCTTCCCTGTGAGGACACAGGGTGCCCAGAGAAGCTGTGGCTGCCCCATCCCTGGCAGTGCTCAAGGCCAGGTTGGACACAGGGGCTTGG
>JAOEHY010030240.1:0-12809 GCA_025447955.1 Psilopsiagon aurifrons | reverse complement strand
TGGTTTAGTGGGAGGTGTCCCTGCCCATGGCAGGGGGGTTGGAACTGGATGATCTTAAGGTCCTTTCCAACCCTATTATATGATTCTATGAATATCACACCCTTTCCAGAGGGAAGATCTCCCATATCTACTTTTACACTTTTACAAGCCTACAGAAGTAGTTATCCGTAAAAAGAATAATTACAGATGGAATTCTAAAAAAGCCTGCTTCAGCAAAACCAGTGATTTTATTTGTCCTGCTAACATGGCAATTTTACACCTATAAATCCAGGTAAGTTTACCAATGATAAAGATCCAAAAACCTTTAAGCTTATTTAAAGTCTGAATAATTAAAAGGTATCACAGTAATGGTAAGAACCACCTGTGAATTTATCTACTGGCACAGTATATTAATTCTTCTTTTGGGGTTTTTACACTCTAAAAAGTGTCAAAATGACAGCTTTTTAAGTAGAAAACATACCTTTAGCTGTGTACAAATTGCTTGTATGTTTTTGTAGTAGGACAAGTTTTGGTCCTCTACTGGTAAACCCAATTTTTAGTAACTGTAACAAATCACTTTGGAAAGGTTCTGATTTTTTCCTGATGGGACCGGGGTGTGGGGTTGCTTGTAAAATCCTTTGGTAAATCTGCCTGACATATACTAATTGATAACAACATTTTCTAATTTTAAATATCATAACTACAGAACAGTAAAATGCATATTAATTCTACCTTAAAGGACTGAATACAACAAGACAACTAAAATTGAAGGTCACTTCATACTGTGCTAAGTTAATATACTGACTAGCACAATTACAGAAAGATAGCATACCCTTCGTGCTTTACTTTGATATTTAACTGCCTTTTTTGTCTCTTCTTTTGCATGTTCCACGTAATCTGATGCATTCATCACGTTCTTCTCTATGTTGTTGATCATTTCACCCTTGAAATGAAATTTTGAACAGAAGACTTATTAGAATACATGGATCCTTGCTTATTGAACTGAAGAGAAGGAAGGCTACCAAACATAAATGATTAAGCAGTGAATAATGTACGCATTGGCAGCTGACATTTTTTCTGCTTTGAATTGTAAATGGAAAAGGGAATGAGGAGCAAGGGCTCGAAGTTCTAACTAAATAAGGAACATTTATGGGCAGGGCAGGCAGATTTCTCCCTTTAGCAGGAACAAATACTGAACAGCTGAAAACATACCATTGAATGTGAGGTATGTTTTAACACCCAAAACTGAAACTGACACACTAAAGAGATGAGAAATCTCTGAGGTGCCTGCAAGTGGGGTAAAATACTGTCTTCTTTTGACACAAGGTTCAACAGTTATCTAGGAACACACACACATATAATAGCAACCTCAGAAGTTCTCTGGAATTGAGGGTTCAACATGTTAATACACAAGAAATTCAAATTAAGTATGATGAATGGAATTTGGTAATGAAATGGAGGATTGGTGAAAAATTACAGTAAGGCTATTACCTGTGTTTCTGTCCATCAGAAGAAATAATCAGCAGCAGTAAATAGCAAAGCATTAAAAAATGATGCACAAGTAACTTTTGTTCGTTTCTAATTCAAAAGAAAACTGCTACCTTTTTTTCTTTTGCCTTGGCTACACAGTTAACATTAAAGCAATGCAGGACTTGGAGAACAAAACCCAATTAAAAAAACAAATAAAATAGTCTTTTTCAAGGAAGTGCCTCCCCTGACCGTGACTCTTTCCACTTTGCTGCATAAGTCAAAGAATTTTAAGAACAGAAGTTAAAAATATTTTTGTTAGATAATTGGTACATAAAGACATGAACAGAACAAATTTATGAAGATAAAGCTTATAAACATAAACTACTTGAATGACTTTTCAATCCCTGTATATTCACCTTACAACAGTAATCATACGTTTGTATTATGTACAAGTTGCTTACGTTCTTGCTAATGCACATTTTATTCTAGCACAGTAGTCCTTTAGTATGTCTGTAAGAAACCTAAACTCCCAAGATACCAGCAAATGTTCCTGCAAAAGTTGTTCTTCCTTAACCAGGGATAAAGTGTTCAAGCTTATTGCAATATAAGCATGTTGAAGAAAATATTAAGTATACCAACTGAAAATAAAGGCTATGCTTAGTTATTCATAGCATATACCATGAGTACACCCAGATTGTGTTTGTCTAAGAAAACCTTTAGTGATCAACTTTCATGCATTTTACACGTAGTTAATAGAGACATAGGGTGTTTTTTGACTGAGTATAAGCAATTGTTCCTGCATATTTCAAAGAGGAAGACTAGGGGGAACAAAAAAAAATCCCAGTTAGGTAAATGTGTTTGAATTGGTTCATTTACCTGAGTCTCAACAAACATTGCCATGTCCATAAACATTTCATGTAGTTCCCGTATGCTGGATTCCAGTTTCATAATATCCTTGTGACGTGACTCAATTTCATTGAGAGCTTGCCTAGTGATCTGCGAGTCTGATATAATCTTTGGTAGAACAAAAAAAAGATATGGACATAAATATGTGCTGACATATTTCTAAATACAAGCAGCAGCAGAACAGAGACATAAACTAGACTAGAAATACATACATCAGAAGTGAAAATTGAAGGATTACCGCTCTCTAACATTTCTTCCAGTTCCTCATCAGTGGTGGTCTTTCCAGCTAGGATACAAACAACAATACTTTACATAACATCACTCATTATTGAAGATAAATTTTTGCCATACCAGAAGGATGACAATTCTAAGAAAATTATTCTATTAAGCATTGTTTTTAACCATTACCAAGTGCCGTTTTGCATATGGAAAAAAATCCAAAACAACCCAAGCCAGAAAATGTCAAGTAATAGAAGACAATGCTGAGGAAAAGCTGAAGGCTGTAACTGAGTAATAGTAACACAGAACCATGTCCTGAGGTATTAGGGTCTCTTCCCTTAAACGTGTAGGTAAAGAAGAACATAACTTGCCCAATAAACTTAACTGAAAAGCTGAACTGAACCATTAGCATGAGAGGCTAATGACAAACTTGAGAATCACATGAAAAGCAAAGTCATCTTGTAATCTGCCAACTTTGTTTGCATTTCCTATTTCAGCAATAGATGTACTTGCTTTTACAGGAGATAGTAAAAAAGGCTAATTTTAGGTACAATATGTTATGGAAATTTTAGACACCTTGAGGTAGATGCTGTAGTTCAGAGTAGAGTCAATTACTTTTCTGAATACTCCTCATAGTAATCAATGATGAAATAACTCAGATATGAGTCAGTCAACAAATGATTTTTGTACATTAACAGCAGCACTGATTTTATGTCAACTGAATTTAACAAATGTTCTTACTGACAAAAATATCATAGGATAAAAAGAGATGTTCTGTTTAGCACATTAATTTTAGAATGGCTTTTACAAATACTGTTTTCAGAACACAGCTTTTCTTAATGTTTCATTTAAAGCTGCAGCATCAGAAATAAATAAATCAAAAGGAAAAGACAGTTACTTTAATAGTTTTCAACAAAAAAATTACTGAGTTTAACCTGATGTTCGTTACCACTGCTCTGAATAGTAACACTTAGGGAGTTTATGCCATGTGACAGTTTTTCCTCTGACTTCCTGCAAGAAGGCATGTGAGATCTGTGATGCTTTGTACCATCTTTAAGTAGCAAGAAACAAGGTAGGTATTAACAACACAATTAACGTTTTAAAAACATGTATTCAGGTCACTTACTTATCTCCAATTGTCTCTGTATTCGACCTTTGCTGCGTTCTCGAAAGAGAGTTTGCGTCTCGTTGTATTCCATCATGACCTCCACAAACTTGTGAGCCAATACAGAGTGCTGTTTTATAAGGATATAAAAATGTGGAACAAAACCAATTAATTGTTTTTGATACAGCACAATACTGCACAGCAGCTCAAGTTACATTCCAACAAAACAAGAACATGAACCTCTGAAAGAATTTCAGTGGTGAAACTCATTCTCCAATTTACTAGGATCCTTTTATTTAAGCTTAAGTGATCATACCTGTGTTTTTCTTATCCTGAGGTCCACTGATGTCCGATTAGCATTTTCACCCTGATCAAAAGTCTGTTCAATAGCTAAGAACAATACAAGAATGTTATGAGTCAATGTTCAGTATAATTATTTAATAGCTCAGTTACTTTGTAAATAGTGTTAATTACTATTTTCTTCATGTATAAGATCCCCATAGACATGTTTAACATTTGGTGTGTGGCAGTGATGTATAGACAATACAAAATAATTTTGATAATTGGTACAGATCTTGTAACACAGTAACTGCTTTAATACTTTTATGGAGTCACGCTACTGTCTATTAGTACAGAAAAATCTCAGAAGTTCTAACAGTACTGCTGCTCTTATAGTTTAAACAATAAACACCATACCCTAGTGTTTATGGAAGTAATTGTAATACAGTAACATTAAAACACTCAATATATTTCAAAACCTATGTTAAACAATAAAGACATAGTCACAGGGGAAAGCCACAGTAAAATTAGCTAGTCTGAATTTAAAACACACTAAGTGCTCTAAAGCAATTCCCTGTGTAGGTGTGTATGCTACAGAGCACCTCCTTGCACTTAATCTTCCAAGACACCATGTCCAAAACCCAGCATTTAAGTTGCAGAATTCATTTCTACACAGAGGAATTACTTTGCACTTTAATTTTCTAGGTTATTCCTGAAAGCAAGCAAGCTCTTTGTTCTGTTTCACAAACTGGGCTAGGCCAAGACCTGGTATTTGTGAGCGGTGAAGGCTGCCAACGAGGAATACAGAATGATCCTGTTCTTGACATGGGCTATATAGATTAGTTGGCAGGGAGGAGGAGGCTGTCTATTTTAAAGAGCCATCCAATACAGTTTATGCACACACAAAGCAACTTTTAAAGTTTAGGAGTTCAGCTGCAATGTGCTAATTCTGTAACACTGCTATATCCTGAATCATTACACATGACAGCAGTTCTGTTTCTCCTCACAACTTACCCTTTAACCTGGCTCGGACTTTATTAGCAATCTTCTTTATTTCCTCATTTAACTCTTCAAGTTCTTCTTTTGTTCCTAAAAGAGGAAAAAAAAATTAAAAACATGGGGTTTTTTTTCTTCAGAATGGTTAATAATAGTAAGCCAGCAACTATCTAGAACTTCACCTTGCAATGTCTTAACTGCATCCAGTGTAACCATGTAGAGGACTTGTTTATTATACTCCTAAATACTTTGCCATTTTTGTAGCAGCATACTATTAGGTTCCTGCATCTTATGAGAAGCTCTTACAGTTGGGAAATGTTATTACCAAGTCACGAACTAAATCAGGTGATGAAATATTCCACACTTTTTCTTAACGTAACACTTTCAGGGTAACATTCGTTCGCTCATCAAAATGAAAGTTCACTTAAGTCTGTCAAGTGAAGATACAGATTTTTCTCCACTTCTACTTCTGTTTATCATGGACTCATAGCTTTTACCCTTATTAACACATCAGTACCATGCACTCCCTATTATTAAGAATGCTACACTAAGAATTCACAAAGAATTTTGCTACATCTCTGCTACTGGGTTTACTGAAGATGCTAGATTCACAGGAGCCTACATTACTTACAGGCAAGGTCATGTTCCTACACAATTCAGATGCATGACTGAGCACAATTTTTAGCACAAACACAAACTGATACATGAGCTGAGACCACAGATGTTAAAACACTCAAATGAACACAAGATGTATGTATGAGATGACTGTGTATGACTGTTAAGACAAAAAGCAGTTTGCAAAATGATTTAAGAATACAAACCTACACCCATCTGTAGACAAAGAAAATAGGAGGGAAAGAAAAACTAACATAGTTTTCATCAACAAGAAAGAGTTACAACATTTCACAAAAATACCTCCCCATCTTTTCTTCCTTTTTCTTTAAGCTTCTCCCGTAAACACAGATATTCCTTGAATTAACAAGTGTTGAGAACACATCATGTTTCTGGCTAAGTTCCCTAAACTTTGGAGTTCTCTGTTCAGAAAGCACATCTGCACTTCCAGCACTTCTAAAAATAGGGCTCCATCATTGAACTCTACTACTGCTGAAGCAGCTGGTTATAGTGTTACTGTTAGGCAGGATCTTGCCCCTGCTGAAGAATAAAGAGAAGACAATGGCTGTACTGCACGAGTTTCAGCTGACACTTCAATACTGTCACCAATTAAAAGAAATGCAAATAGCCTCTATGTTTCTGAAGACACAGTCCATTTCATGATACCATATTAAACTGGAGTTTTGCTCTAGCAAAGGTGTGGACCATGCAACAAATACACTGAAAATGTATTTATTCAAATGAGACTTCAAAAGAGTGAAAAATAAGCAAATGAAAACATTAATTCAAGACTAAAAATGGAAATATTTAAATGAATTGTGTTACATTTTACATTCTGAACACCTCAAGTTCTATTCCCATAAACAGCTAAAACAATGCAAATTATTTCAGAACATCCAGCCACACATATCTGAAATCCAAAAAAAGTGATACGCACTTCCTTCAGGATTTGGTGCTGACAGGATAATGCTGTGCTGCTTCTTCACTTCTTCCACATTTTGTGCTATTTTTGCTATACTATTTCTAAGTTCCTCAACCTAGAGAAAGAGAAATATGACAATGAGAACGGAATAATTCAGGGCAACATTTGATTTAAACACCATTACAAAGCGTACTGGGGATTGGGTGCAGATGAATTAAGCCTAATTACAGAAAATGAAAGGCACAGAGAAATAACTAAGTCTTTGCTGCACGGTGAAAACTATAACTTTACCTGTTGGAAAAAGTCATCCATAAAATGGTCTTTTTCAACAATAACTGTCTCCCCATCTTCGTTACCCTTATACTGTAAAAGACAACAAAACAAATTTATGAAATAAGACTCAGGCTCCTGTTTGACACAATGCTCATCAACATGGCTACTGCAGACACATTTCTGCCAACAGTCTGTGAAGTCACTAAAGTAAGTTTCCTTCTTCTGAGGGCCACAATTCAAAAACAAACAAGCAGAGAGGTCAAAGAAAGAAACCACCCAACTACCATGAAGTAGTGAATGCTCAGGCATTTACATGTACTCCTCTGTAAACAGCTTCAAGACAGAACCAGTCTGTGAGTGATGTCACAGTTTCAGTACCTGTCATAAAAACTATTCAACTAGTATTTGGCATGTAAGTCTTCTTTCACAGCATAAAGATACTTCCACAGTGAGTCCTACATGAACTGAAATTAATGTTCAGTCTACTGAAACAGTAAATAAATCCCTCTCAAAGAAATGCTAAGAGAGGTGCTGATGACTGCCTTGTGATGGTGAAAGCTCAACATCTAATGCAAGCTAGACCTAAAAGCTACCAACATCTGCTTACTAGTTTTGCTCTTGGATGTCTCAAGGCTGCCATTCCACACCACTTTAGACATAATTAAACACACTAAACTATACACACATTACATAATTGATAAACCCTGGAACAGCAGCCAAGGCAGCAGCAGCTCAAGCTGACAGGCTGTCGCAGCTCGCCAGGGCATCCAGCCCAAACACTGCCTCCGTCACACTGCCCTAACCCTTGAGCCAGCCCTGCAGAATACATGGATCCTCACAGGAACAGATATTCAAGTTTTATCAAAGGAAAAGACAAAACATGCATCCTAGAAAGGAAAAGAGCTCCAGCCTTTTACTGAAAATTCAGGGAGTGCATAAAGCCCTACGACAATCTTTGTCAGAAATCAACTGATTTTTACACTCATGGAAACCCATAAAGCCCCAGCTGAAATACAGAAATTTAGATGTCATTACTTTCCTGGCCCACCCTCCCATCAGTCATAGCATTGTGTCACTGAAGACGTTTTGCAGTTACTCATTTTGAGGACACGACTGTTAGAACTCAGTATTAAAGAATATGTCCTTAGGGACTATAATCAATAACAATCTTGCTTAACACAAACAAGTGAGACAGTCTGTGCCCAAATGAAGTCACCCAACTTCTACCCATGCCAGAGACTACAAAGCTACCAGTTGAAAGTTAAGAATGAGCTACACTTTAAAGACATTTAATTTCATTACTTCTGTAAAAGAACAACTTCTGCTTACATTTACTGAGTAAAAAATAATTTTTCTACTTGTTTATCACCACATACTGTATTTACTTAATAGAACTAAAAATAATGAAAAGAGCATCAGCTAAGAAATGCAGATGCCAGCTTTCAGCTTGGTCAGGTGATCTCAGTAAAACATTAAAACACCTGAGTAAATCTTAAAGCAATGAAACATACAAAAGTCTCACTTGGAAGCCCTGAGTGTAGATTCCAGGCTGGAAGGGAGCAATCAAGGATTCCCCACCCTATTTGCAGTTCAACATTCATTTCACTTTCCCATTTGGTTGCAATGACACCATTGAGAGATTCGCTGTCTACAATTCATTGAAGGATTTATGAACATCCTACTTTGAATGTCAGCAGTTGAGATACTTGATGACTTGTCAACCTCTGTTCTCTATGTTCTTAAATCACCACTTCCCTAAAATACAGCTTATCTGCTAACTCTCCAACTTAAGTGATGCGCCTCTTCCAATGACCACACAATGTAACCAAGGACTCCCTTTCATCATCAAGTTCAACAGAAATAGTGTTTCTCCTAGACCTTGCCTCCCCAGCAGAAGCAGTATCAGAAAAAGCTGATAAAAAGTTCCACGTCAATGCCAAGAGCAAACTAATGAAGCCTGTTTGCAGCTCATACCTTGACCTTGGGACTCAAAGTCTGGGACATACGACTCTATAAACATTCATAGACTTGTAAAATTTATCAAGTTCCCTTAGAAACTGGTTTGTATCACAGAATCCAGATATTCAGAGAACATAATTTCTCAGCTCCAAGTAGAAGCTATCCTGGTGGCTTATGAAACTTCTGACATTTCCCATACCTTACTGAATTGCAGAAGTCACTCTAGCTTGAGATACCTTACCACATTAATTATCAACCTTTGGAACTGAAACGACTTTTGACCTAAACCCACAACTATTACTTGCCCTTTAAATCCCATACAAGGTTAGTTATTTCTCAGTCCAGATCATGCGTATTCCTCTGGCAGGCTGCAAGGACAGTAATTGACCACCATCACCCCAAGGAGCGGGTTACAGAGTGTTACAGTTTCTCCTTACAGCATCAGTGCTTCCAGAAATTCTTTTCTATCAGAGCAGCCAAGAAGGGCTTACAGCCAGCCAAGATCATCTGAGGGGCAGCTCCAGCAGGTCAATCACTGACATGCATTTAGTGGCATTATCACACAATCAGAACAACATCATATGGTAATGATCTATATGGGAATATATCTAACATATATAAATATATATAATATGGGAATCATCTATAAGAAATTAACCTGTTATGACACAAAAAACGTACAGCTAATCTTCAGAAAATTCCATGTTTGAACAAAGACTAATGTAAGAGGTTAACTCGGGAAGAGGGAAAAGGGGGGGAACTCAGTGATGTTTTCCTCCTTCTGAAATAGTTCCTTTTGCATTTTTTTCCATTCCACCCAATTCTACCAATTGTAACTTTTAGGACTTTGTGGTTCTTCATTCATTCCTAAACAGTTCTGGGGGCACTAAGTGAACACCTAAGAAATAGTTTACAAAACCCAATGCAGTTCTGTTCAAGTTACAGGTCTTTGTTAAACAATGACAAAAGCTACAACCAAATATTTTGAAAGGTTTTGTCAGAGACCTCCTCAGTAACACTGAAGAGTAAGGAAATGTAAAAGCATGTATTTAAAATGATTCACCAATCAAGCAAGAAAAATGGATTTCAATATATAGCACTGCATCCATTTCAAAAACAAGGTGGTAATTTTAAAGCCATATGAACAATGCTCCCCTAACTTGAGACCCAAACCGTCACTCCTAAGCAGAGGTTCTTTATATCTTACTGCTTTCTTAAATGATTTAGGAAGAGTAACAAAAAAGTTGGAATGAGTTTTATTAACAGGCCTTTAAAAGGACATATGTTTTTAATATCTGACACTAGCTAAATGTGCTGAACTCACTGTCTGAACACAGACCCTACGGCTCTTTTCAAGCCATTTTAAGATGGATTTGTATCCATGAACAGCAAACCATTGAAGGCTGAGAGAATGTCTCACAGCTACCTACTTGCCTTGGGTTTGTTTTTTCCTCTTCTCTAAATAAATACCATCCACCACTGCTGAAACTGGCATATGGGATTAGAGAGAATCTTTTATTCTTCTTTTAATCTTACACTAATTTGTGCTCAAAATAACTAATACCAGTCTGGGATTTGATCTATTGTCCAGTTAATTGACAATTCTAACACGGATAATTCTAACAGCTGTAAGAAGTTCATTTTGGCCTGCTTAGAAAGTACATTAAAATAATCCCCTACAAGTGGACAAATTACAATTATGGTTGCTCTCTTCTGAAAAAGCATGTACAGCACAAGACTTTTTCTAGCAAGAAAATAAGAGGATGCAACATTATCTGTTCTCCAGCAACTACTTCAGCCCAGTTTAACTGCTTAAATACATTGTATTAACAAAAGTATCAAAAAGTTGTGATCATTTTATGTTACTGGATCACAAACACTGATGAGTAACATTTCTCTCTCCTTATAAAAGATAAGGGCCAATCTAGGAAAAAAGTTACAACTTTTAATGACAAAAGTTTGCTTGCTGTCAAATAAAATCCAGGAGCTCATAAACAAGAACATGTTAACTTCAATCAACATTTATTTCTGTGAAAGTGAGCACTGTGTTTAGTTAAAATGGGTCAGTGTTGACTGGCCAGCATCTCTTCAACTATTTCTGTACCTTAAAGGGTCTTTGGGGGAAACAGGGTGGATGGAACTTATTTTGGCAAGGTCCAACCAAAGTAAAACACAATGAAATTCTTATACTAAAGGAAAGAAGCAAGGCACAGCTATTCCTGAAGATCTTGCAGGCCCAGGCCTGTTCAAAAACCATAGCTTATATGCTCTACTTAACGATTCAGCCTAATAAAATAAAACTACATTAATCAAACTGAAAGAGTTTTGAAAATAGGCAAATAAATGTTAATACATTAGTTCCTCACTCAGTTTATTTATTACTTTCCAAAGCAGTCTTATCTGTATGTGGTCAAGGATCACAGCTCAAAGTGTTTACGCTAGTAAAGGAACATCACAAAAACCTTATCTCATTCAGTATTTCCCATATATACGAAAGGTGGAAGTTGCTACTTCCATGAGTTCCCTGAGGAAATCAAATTTCACAAAGGCATCTCACTCAGGTATGCAACTTTTCAAAACTTCATGTCAACTGCACGCTTCTAAGTGATAAAATTTAGACTGGATCTTCAGTAACTTCATTTGATGTTTAAATATTTTCTTGTAGTTAGAAGAAAACTTGTAAGTTTCCAAGCTATTTGTTAATTCTACAGGGAGCAATACTGAACACTTACAAGCAGCAGTTTCCTGCAGTGATGTTTCAGTTGAAGCAGCTTGTTGCCGTACCACAACATTTTCAGATATCACATATTAAATCTGGCATAAAAGCCTCTATTCATAGTTGCTTTCAAAACTGTTAACAATATCTAAAAGGAGGTGTTGGGATTTGTTTTTTCTTCTTTTTGTGTGGTTTTGTTTTTTAAATTAATAAAACCCATTCAACAGACCACTGCTGCTTCCCCTCAGTCAGAACGAAGTCTACTCCTTTAGGGCTATACATGAAAAAGTGAATTCAGATCACTGCTTGCTGCTTCCTCTTTCCAGGAAGCAGGCACCATTGCCAACATTTGGCACTTATTCCTACAACCTGGACATGTTTAGAAATAGGAAAAGGGAAGAAGTAAATCTGAAGCAAATTACACAATTCTTTGGCATGACTCCAAAACATCCTTCCTGATAAAGATACTCTAATCTGATAAAGCAAGATCTTTTAAGATGCCAATTCATCCTTTGGGAAGGAAGATGGAGACACTGATAATTCCACCACTTAGAAACAGCACTTCCAAAACATATTTTGTGACCCAGAAGATACAACCTTAATTTTAAGATGAACGAGCCCCAAAAATGCCTGCATGTTGACACAGGCCAACTTCTACACATATGTGGAGTCCAAGAACTATCACAAAAGCCCTCTGTGATCTTCACTACCATTTCTTTTCATGAAGAAAACCCAAAACAAATCAAATATCCTTCTACTTTAACCAAGCCATACCCTGTTGTAGACAGGCACGATGGTACCTCCCTCCAACTGTCCCTTTTTTTTTTAGGATACTGTTTTCAAAGCACAAATAAGGGAAAGGAAAAGACTGTATAAGCATACCCAGCTACCATTTTGTAAACACGCAGGAAATAAAATCTGCGGATAGCTTTATTGACGCGTTACTGTTTAAACCGTTCCCAAGCGGATAAATCCACAACACGACATCACGGGCAGCTCGAAAACAACGCTATTATCCGGTTTATCTGCCATTCGGAACTGTAACGGCTGGGACGCGCTGGAGGTCAGGAGGCAGCGGGGGAAGGTGATCTATTAAAGCCGAGAAGCCTGACGTCTTCGAGCCAGGCCCCCAGACCCTCCCCGGCTCCGGGTGGAAGCCGCCCCTGCCCGGGAAGGGAGCGGGGAAGCGCGGTGCGGCCTCCTCCCCGCCGCAGGGCCGCGGATCCCGTCGCGGAGCACCGGCCTTCCCTCCGCCGTCCGTTACCTCAGCAGCTATAGCGGCCCGAACCCCCCCGCCCGCCGCCCCCTGCCCCGAAGGGCGCCCCGCTCGCCCCTAAGCCGAACCCTCGCGTCTGCCAGGTCAGCCAGCCGGT
>JAOEHY010030239.1:0-72273 GCA_025447955.1 Psilopsiagon aurifrons | reverse complement strand
GTTATACCTTAGTTACTAAACTGTTCTTATCTCAACCTGTGGGAGTTGCATTCTTTCGATTCTCCTTCCCATCCCTCGAGGAGCAGAGGGAAGAAAAAGGGGAAAGTGAGTGAACAAACTGTGTGGCTGATTTATGGCTTAAACCATGACAGTGGTCTTGTAGTCTAAATAGCTTCTTATGCTTTACATTATTTTAGCTGGTAGATTTGGAAAGAACATTTTAAATGCTGAACAGGATTTTAAGATTGCAGCTTTTCTTATCATTTCTGTTGTTATTCTGAGCAAAGGGAGAGCTTTGAATTCTTTAAGCATTGGTTGAAAAACATCTTTTGGGGAAAAAAAGTACTAAAGAAAACTCTGAATGTGTATTTGTGTCCTGCAAAGTTAAAGGAAAAGCAGATGGGTTAAGTGTAAATATGACATAGAATGTTCAAAATGTTTCCTGGGTTTTCTGATATAAACATTACAAATCTCCTCCAGTTCATGGTGATGCTTTCTGTTTAAATACAAAGGTGTAATCTTATTAGCTAAAGACTAAGAAGATTTCTGTATTTAGTAGCAATTAGTCTTTGTGGCTGCTGAACTGTAGAAACTCTGTAGACAGCTTTAGGATCCTTAAGCATTCCTGATTTAGTAGCCTTCAAAGGAGTTACTGTTTGCCATTGAATCTGTTCTTCTTTCATGTCCATGAATGTACTCAGCTCTGTGATTTTATTTTCCTCATGGAGTTACTGCACCCCTGAGCCCATTTAGGAAGTGCTCTGTGATGCCTCTGTACAATGGTGACTGATTGTTTGAACACCATCTCCCCAAAAAAACAAAACAAATGAAGACAGTGAGCTTGAAATTTAAAAGATAATGGGAAAGATCAATAAGAGGTCAAAATATTTACTTTTGTTTAAAAATTAAGACACTGAAGGATGCACAATCTGTATCAGAAAAGTTACTTAAGAAACCTTGGGAGCTTCATCAAGCATGGCTTTTTGCATCAAGTAACAGGAGACTGAAACATCATTGTCAAAGTTAATTTATTAGTTGGAATAATTTCAAATATCTCCTGGGTGCATTAGGTCAGTGTGTGAGTGTCTGAGTCTACATATCAAAAAACAAAGCAAGCTTGGAGTCTCTTTCATCATATGTCCTGCTGGGATTGTGAGCGCTCACTGCTGTGTGCTGAAAAGATCAGAGAACCAGCAGAGGGTAGGTAGTGGGATCTTCCATTTATCCCCATTCATCTGTCCCTTCCATGTGTATCCCTGTTCACATCAGGATGTTGTAAAAAGTCTCAGTTTTTAGACACAGTTGATAAACAAGGCATTGGTTGGTGGGGCGCTGAGAGGAAATGTGGCTCTTGTCTTTGTCCAGGGTGGAGTTCAACTCACAAGAGGCGAATAGCTACAGCAACCATCAGGTTCAACATCCTATTCAAACAACAACAGAAAAAAATGACAAAAATATCCACAGCAGTTGTGATCCATTTTGAGAAGGGACACTACACATAAATAAAGATACTTGCTAAAAAGAACCTAAAAAAGAGAAGGGAGCTGTACCAGGTGATGTGGAAGCTACTTAAGGACACCATATGTGATACCCGAGGCCAGCATCCACCACCTGTCATGAAAGCCCCGAGGAAAAGTGAAAGGAGAACAGCAGAGCTAGACAACAGAGTAAAGGAAGTTGTTGCAAAGAAGTCCATGCCCTTTAAAAAGCTCAGTTCACACCCAAATGATGTTTTGAATGTAAAAACAGGGTCAGACAGGCTAAGGCATATTTAAGCAAACGGCACAAAGTCTTCTGAGCCGATGATTGTGGTGTGGAAGGAGTACTTAAAGAGGCCTGTCTCAGAGGAGTTAAAGAAATTCTTTGATGTTATCTGTGGGGAAAAAATTGTGAGGAATCCCATGCTGGAACATTCTTTCTTGAGCTTTCTCAGAGGATATGTGAAACTAAAGTGATTTAATGGTTGTGCAATAAGATAAACAAGAAAATCACCACTACCAGATTTTATTCGCCTAAAATTTCTGAAAGCAAGGAAAAATAAGTTGTCTATATTACTTGTAGTGGTGCATAACCACTTGCTTTTCAAATTGCCTTGTTATCAGAGACTTTGTGGCTGGATAGTGTGATGCCAGGTTTTTTAAACAGTTCTTAAATCATCGGGGACCTGCAAGCCTGTAATCCTGGTGTTTGCTTTAGGCAGTTTAGCAAAAATTATAATGCAAAATAAGATTTGTGGATGCTGGAAAACCTGTGATCTGCATGGTAGAAACCAGTGTGAGATTTGCAAAGAGAAAATGTCTACATATCTTGGAATTCTTTGAAGAGACAGGGAATATGTAGATAAGGGTGCTACAGCGGATGTGGTTTCCTTGAATTTCCACAAAGTTTTTGATGAAGCCCCTCACAGGGGGCACATAGACATAGCATGAAAGACAAAGTCCCAGAATAGGTAAATAGATGAAGAGAATGCAGTGGTTCTCAAAACAGGGAAGTCACAACTGGAGGCTTGAGTTTTATAGATGGTCAAGTAAAGAGTGAACAGTGGAGTCAGGTGTCCTGATAGCTACAAAGATACTGACTGCACTAAAGACAAGAGTTCGGTGCAGCATGATCTCACATTGAGTGATTTTTCAGAAATGGGAGATGAAACACATTTTAGAGAGTTGTCAAGTGATTTTTCTTAGGAAAAAATAACCAGTCAAAATTCACCTGCAAAATGGCTGGCTCAGAACTGGCTGTTACCAAGCAGGAGTAAGATTTTGCAGTATGACAAATAGCTGTGAAAACATTTCAGCACTCAGCAGCAGGCAAAAAGCAAATAAAGCAATGGCAATTATTAGAGTAAAAAGTACAAAAGAAGAAGCATCGTTATACCACTGTATAAATCCTTAGCTTGAATGCAGTGAATGACTACTGCTTGATAAAGGTTATAATACAGGTAGATGTTGGTTGTGACTAAGTACAGTTTCTCTTACAGCAGAAGTTTGAAGTAGCTTATAAGTAAGGCAAATTCATGTGTATATACAGTCAGATAAACATTTAGGATTAAAAACTATTGCAGACCATGATATCTGCCTTTAATTATTATTGCCATTACTGTTAATTGGATTTGTGGTAAATCCAAGAGGTAGTATTCTGTTGTGCTATGTAGCATTTGGTAGTCTCATATGAATTCTTCGCTTGCTGAGTATACAGACATGGCATGAATGAACAAAGAGGAGATGGTCCCTATCCCTGTCCAGTCTTTTGCAATTTTCTCCAGTATCAAAAGATTACTAAGACCTTTGGAGTGTGTTTTCTTCTGATTTCAAACAATGATTTGAAACAGTTTCCTAAAAAAGTGTAGAAATATTAGTATCATCTTGTGCTCCTGAGATCTTCCCAGTTTGCCTGTTACTCTAATGAGCTGTTACATCTTATTGCATTTGTTAGCCACAGATTTTTGCTCTTGGCCAAATTATAGTTGCTGGTATCTTAATTGGCACTAAAAATAGCATTATTTTTTTCCCTTGCAAGATCCTAAACCAAAATTAAATTCCTCTGCATTGACTGCTTGGTACACCATGGGAAAACTATCCAGTATATCAAGGAGAAGAAAAGAGTTTAATCTGTGTGAAAAAATAGGGCAGTCATATGTCCTGTTTCATCTGATCAAAAGAACAAAATTACCATGAGCAACATCTGGATAGCCTACTGTGGGACTTATTTGGTCTGGTCCTTGAGTGGGAGAGCCAGCTGCAGTATTGACTGGAGTCAACAGAATAGATTTCTGAAGCTCATAGGATATTTTTTTAGTATCTTTTTCTCAGTCTGCTATATTTTATTTTTTTTAATAGGTTGTTCTAAAGGCTTGCTCTACTGATATTTAGGGACTTCAGTTTTAAAAATCCCTAGTATTACCAGCTTATTCTCAGATACCCAAAGCCATATATCATTTTGACATGCTGTGGAACTTTATCTGCCTTTTACTTGCAGACACCTAAGTAAATAGCCTCCCACTGTTCATTGTCTTCTATGATGCTATCCCTGAGTGTTTCTGTCTGACATTGTCCGAAGGAACTGGAATAATACAGATGAACTTGAGGAACCACATCTTTTCAGTCACAGAATTGCCACCAATGTGTTCTTGCTGATGGTTAATCTGAATGGGAGTCAGCCCACAGTCAGCTGTTTCTTTAACTTTGGATTTAATCTATCCATGTCTCCAGCTGCCCTGCCCTGATGAGAAATAAAAACTAACTCACTAAAATAATAAAGTTAATAAATAAAAATCAGCTTCTTCAGAATCTTGATGTGAATCACTATTTTTATTATTTTCTTTTTTTCCTTGAAGATGTAAACTGTGTTGATTTTTCATTATCAAAATTCAATAAGCAGTATCTAGAAACTGAATCCTCTGTTTCATTTTAAGTCTGTTTTTTGTTGCATATTTCTGCCTTTGTTGTGTCAAGGAGACACACAGTTTGCATGGAGAAAACTTTTTAATGTTTCAGACCAGATGAGATAGACATTTAGAAGAATACTGTTTTCTTTTGGTGCAGACTTTCCTTTTGAGGCTGCTCATTCGCACTTCCACATCATTCTGTCAGTCAGGCTAGCATGACTGTGCAGCTGCATGGTCAGGTGCATCAGGAAAGTAATCTGTACTGAAAACAATCCAGAAGGGGGAAAAGCAAAACCAACAAAACCCAAAGAAATTTGTTCTTTTAAACTCTGAACAGTTCTTGTGGAGGAAGCTTCAGGGAGCTGAAATAAATGCTTATGAACTTATGACTATGGCTGGAAAATGTATATAGTCATTCTGTCTGGAAGGCACTTTGCTCAGTCTGAGAGGGCACCAAGTCCACACTGAACAGGTTAAAGGTAATTGCTCCTGCATAATTGGATTATGTGATAAAATAAGGCACTTGTGGAGCAGAGACAGGTCTTAGGAGTGGGGGAGCAGACAGGCTGTTATGGAAAAGGAGAAAAATCATCAGTTCTTGTGGAATTAGGACAAGCTATAGTTGCAGGTGTGGCTATAGTTAGTGTAGTCCAAAAGCTGATACTCCTATCAATGTTGCTTAAGTATGCATTCAGCACCTTAAGATTGCTTGTGTAGTGTATATTCCCTGCATTTGTTACAATTATGCTGCTTTGACATAACAAACCTCTTCATACAGAGGGAAAAATTATTGGAACAAAATTTATATTTAGTGAAATTCTTTCAGACTTCCCTACTAGTTCAGAACTTAGAGAATGGGTAAGAAGTGGTTTGGGGTTTTGCGTTAAACAGTCGATTTTGTTAATTAGTAAAAATCAGTGTGATGAGCAGACTCATGTTAAGAAGCACCATCCTCCATATTGTTAATTTTTCTAAAAGAGACTGATTCTTGTCAGTTGTTGAAAGCATCTAGTCCAAATTCATTGTCTGCATTTCCTCTGTAGTTAATGAAAAGGGAGAAAAAGACGAAGACCTTCAGGATGCATTTCCATCGAAACTAGTTTAGGCTGAGGTAAATTGCTTTCGAAAAGTGCTAGTGTCTCTTGATTTATCAGCGGGAGCTTAGGTCTAAGTATGCACTAAGTGTTTTCTTTTCAAATAGCTAAAGTTGTGGGAGGTGAATCCCACAGAACATTTCATTTGTTAAGATCACTGTGTGGGCTGTGACCTAAACATTATGGTTTGTATTTCTTGTACAACTCTTAGTTATATTTTAGCATAGCTGTTATAATCAGGTAGTCTTTCTGGCTATATAAACAGCCAGCTCTTGAATCCCACTAAGTCCTGGGCTCCTGTGCGTACCGCACACATATGAATTCAATAAACTAACTGAACTGTTTGTAAAACAAGTATTTACTGTCTTCTATTTGTTTGTGAAATTGCTCAGATTAATTAGATATCACCTTGTTCTTGCATGAGGCGGGAGAGACAGACTGTGTCATTACTCTTTTCTTTCAAGTCAAATCATACAAATCTTATTGAAGTTTCTTTCTCTGGTAACTTCTTTAAGAGTCCTTCTCTTGTCTGCCAGAGTCTAACTATGCTGGGATTATGCTAAGAAACAAGAGTTACAAGCTTGAAGAGTACAATAGATTTGTATAATAGGTTTGGAATATTTTTCCTGTTACTTTCCATCTTCTTTCTTATGTATGCAAACAAGGTGTTTGCTGTTTTGATCACCGATACCCACTGAGCAAATGTTTTCCTTGAGCTTTCCATACTGATGCACAGGTCTGGCTTTTGTTTTGTTTTTCCCAAGCTGGTGACAGTTCACTCTAACCCTAGCAGTGAGTTGTTCAAATGAATCCCTTTTGTGTGCATTGCTTTGCCATTTGTCAACTTCTTCAATTTAATCTGTTCCTGATGTTGAATCACTAGGAGCTCCCACGAATGAAGCAGTGCATACTGAAGAGATATTAAAACGTGGGGCAAAGAACAACAAAAACTGCTAGAGGAATGCCAGTTTAAGTCCTCAAGAGAACTAGGTAGTCTTGTGTTTGATTTGTTTTCTGTGTTGGAGGAAACTTAGCACAGTTCTGATTCCCTTTCATTGGTATTTATCTTAATATAGACATCAGAAGACTACATTCATTCTGCCTTTTGGCAGCTTCAGGCCGCCTGCTGTCCTGAGCTACCAAAGATAAGCTAACTTCTGTATTTGACTCAAAACACCTTAAGGCCTGTTCTGCCTTCAGCACCAGTTTTTTCCAGTGTCTTCAAACCAGTTGAGGGCACTTGGCTGCACAGCATGCTGTGGTTTTGCTGAGATTTAGAGATTCATGGATGTTTAAAGAGCATCTTTGGCCACTTTGTTGAGAGCACAGATTAGAGCAGTTTTATTAGCAAACAGTGTGGTTCAGGTTAACAGAGGGCTGAAAAATTTTACAGAACAATGTATCTATGTTTACATTGAAATTCACCTATTATAACATGAAAATCCAAATTAGATCTTAAGATGAAACACTGATATTTTGTTTATGGCATCTTTCACCATTCATATCTGCCTTCAGTTCTGATATTTTATTCCTACAGGACGACACAGACGTTATTTTCCCACATCCCATATGTCCAAATCATGTAAAAAGATACTTAGCTCAAATACCAGGCATGCAAAACATTCCACTCTGTGGGTATGAGGTGACGTTTGGTGTGTCTTTAACATGCTGTGGTGTTCAATTACAATACAGCAAAATTATTTTTGTCCAGCCTTCTTCATAGAAAGTATGGAAGATTGCTTTGCAATGAGTCATCTGTCAGCTAAAGAACTGAAAGTCTTTTAGTGATATTTAAAGAGAGAAAGTAGCTCAGAGCTGACAGAGTTCAAGACAGAAAAAGAAACAGAAATGAAACAGAGAGCCTCCAACCATGGAGAAAATAGAGGCAAAGACTGGTAGGGGGAGGAGTGACAAGGAAGCCAAACGGGCTGAGAATATCAGAGGCGGTTCAGGAGACTTTGCATGTAATTTGGAAATAAACATTGGGCTTCAGGTGTCTCTCCTGCACTGTGCCAAACAAAGATTCTTTGACTGTAAGGGAATGGCATAGAGCTAGATAAATAAGGGGATGGCGTAAAACCAGATAAATAAGAGTACAGGGTTCAGGGCGCTTTGAGGAATTTAGAAACATGCAGGTAGAGGCTGAGGGAAGGGTAAATGGCTTAACTTTCTGGAGCAAGACTTTAGAACAGCACTGGCATTCTGCGCTCCATGGTTGTTTAAATGTCTGAGGAGTTTGATAGACCGTGAAAGAGGGTATTTCAGTTAATTAGGCAGGAATTATAGGCATGAATGTGGACTTCAGCAGCGCTGCTGTCAAAGGGAAGATGGATTCTGGCAGTCTTCCCTTGCTAGTGCCAGGAGGGCTTACACTTAGAAGTGAGTGTGTGGGAGGGGCAGTCATTTCAGGGTCAGAGAAGACTTCAGAACTCTGGCTCTGTGTATGGGGATAAGATCTGAGTAAAGAACCATGAAAGCTGTCTTCAAGAGCAGGAGGGACTTCTTTCCCATGACATTTGAGCTTTTTGAAGAAGTAGCTAGTAAGGAAATTATAATGTAACAAGGGAATGACAGAACAAAGACAGGCTGTTAAAGAGATCAGAGATTACTTGCCAAGGTCACTGATGCCTTGCATGCTTTCCCTATAAAGTTGATGTCCAAAGCTAAGCTAGCATTAAGATATCCCAAAGGAAAAAGATGTTTAAGGAAGAGAAAGTAGACGAATCAGAAACACATCCCGTGTTTTTAAGGCACAGCACTATCATGGAGGGATATTGTAGATATAAATGCTATCATCTGTTAGTGTGAATCAGATGCATTCTTCTTTCATTCTTGGTCAAGTCTACTAGTTAGTGGTGTGGGGCTCTTGGGGCAGCTCCCTCATCCCATGTGCCTCAGCTTGCCCATACTGTTTTGTGTCCTGGCAATTCCTTTGACCTTACTCTCTGTACAGAGCTTTATTTTCTGCCTTGAGAAAGTAAATGTGATGTAAAGTATGCAGCATGAAGGACAGTACAGTCTTTATTGAAAGCAGAAGGGAGAAGAACTTGTCTTCTTACTCAATGCATTCATAAAAGTTGGCTTTGACATTGCAGTACTAAAAGGCATTCCAAGCATAAAAATAAGGTTAGAGCCACTCCAACATCACAGAATTTGAAGGGAGTAATATTTCATTGCATGCAGTTCTAAAATGCTTATTACAGCTCTTCTTATTTACAACTATCATGTCTCTTTTTAATCTGCAGAGGAGGAATATCAAGGACGAACCAAGAGAAAGCGTGTTCGAAGGAGGAAACAAAAGAGCAGCTTAAAAAACTCTAATAGTTTACGTGGAGAACAAACAGATTCTGGAATGCAAGAGACTCTTGTTCGAGATGATTTACAGCTGCAGCAGACAGACAGTCCCAAAATAAGCAAAAACAAAAAGAGGAAAATGAAAAAGAAACGACAGAAAGAAAAAATGAGAGCAGCTGGCTTGGTAACAAAAACTACTGGTGTGGATTTTACATATCAGCCAGACAAAAATGACAGAGAAGAAGCAGCAGGCTTAAAAGACATAGTTGAAAAGACAGATAGCATTCTGGACTTCCTGCAGGCAACACAACAAATTTATTTTGCTGACAGTATGTACCACTCTTTTTCTTTATTACCACGTAGGGGAAAATAGATGTACAGTTATTGCTGCTGTAGAATGGGGCATATCTAATAGAGAAATGTCTCTTTTGAGCTTGGTAAGACATGGAAGTACTTAGTATTTGTCCCATATTCTGGTGTGTACATGAATATGTAAGAATCCACATCAATATGAAAAATGGTAGACTTAATCTCTTTGTTTCTCTGTCTTTGAAAATATGCATAATATTCTTTGCTCTTTTTTAAAACATCCAACATATTCGGGGTAAGTGTAATGGTTAAAATGGAACAAATTCTTTGTTCCTCTACAAGCAATCATCCAGAAGGACCTGTTGCTTTCAGAGAGCTTCAAGTGAGGGCAATAAGTGCTATCCTAAACTACTTTCAGCTTTACTGTCTCTGAACCAACCTACTTTTCAAAACATTCTGCTTCCCAGGAGGAAATGTATTTGAAAAATATCAGGAAATCTAGACAGACAGCATCCAAGAGGAAAGGGGAAGAAACTATTAGCAGTGGGAAAGTGTATTGGCATAAAGCACTTGTGAATGAGATGAAATTGATGCTTAATGCACGTTCCATATCGCTTTTGAAAGGATTGCTATCCCTATGTATGCTATCCCTAATGGCATATTGCATTTTCATCTGACCACTAAAATAAAAGAAATTCCTACTCTATGTTTCTTGTCTTGCCTTCCTAAAAAGGTACTTGTGTGGTGGTTATGTTAAATGCTTGTCAGAGATAATGAAGTTTTAACGGCAAGTACTATAGTACTTACACATGCATACACCGGATTATGTTGATATCATCTAGAATTAAATATGTTTTCTTAAGGGCAACCTGACTTTAGATGCTTAGCTTAGAACATAGCCTTAAAATGGTAACTGTCTTGTAAAACTGGAAAAAAAACAGTGGAAAAGGTTTTCAAAGAGTATGGCCTTGGCTGTCTTTGTGAAGCTGAATGAAGAATATTAAACAGCTTACCTATCTGTACAAGTCCATCTTAAGTCAGACCTGTCAGCTCCCATTACCATAAAATTCATCTTTAGACTACAGAATGACTTTAAAAACCCTGTTAAGATGACATCAGGGATTTTGTGTTAATTGTTTTCTCAAGATTTATACATAGAATTTTCTTTACTTACTGATAAAAATTTTCTGCTATGTCAGGTCTTCATACTAAGCCTAGCATTGGAAATCCATCGTACTCTCTGGCTAGTGTACCTCCATGACCAAAAATAAGAATTTTACTGTCTCTGTTGTATGGCTAATTAAATGTAAGCTAAGCTATATGCATTTGCTGTAGCGGAACTCCAGAATTACTGAGCAAGACTGCAAACTCAGTTAACGGTTCTGCTGTTAATACATGACCCAGAACAGAAACCTGGTCAGTTGTCCATAATTCTAAGAAAAAGTGTTGAGGTTCCAGCTTTCCTGAAGTCAGATTCAGGTTTTGGCCGACTGACTGGCCCCAGTGTCAAACTTTCAGATCAGAAGGTTGAGCCAGTGAGGACCTTGGAATCCAGAGAGAGAAATTCATAGGTAAAAGTAAGTTCATCTGCAGAGAAGATGTCACATCCATAAATCAGAGCGTGACTAACTTCCTTGTTAGGCAAATCCCAGGTTTTATATAGAACTGACATTATGTTGTTTGCCTTTTCTAGTTGAGTGACTTGAACACTCCCCAATTTTTTTAAAACAAAATTGGAAGCCATTGCTTTTAGCAGCATTTTCAAGTGGTCTTGTAGATTATGCTCCTTTTACTTACATCAGAAAGGTGAATTGGGAAAAAATTGTTCTTCTCAATTGGCTTGCAGATAAAAAACAGAAGAATTAAAGTGAGCCTAGTTAAAGGACAGACTATACTTTGTTACTGGAATGGAAGAATGATCTTATGCTTTAGTACTGTAGAAACAGTGTGTGTCCTTCTCTGCTGTAAGACATGCTTTAGTATCTGCTCTTTAAATAGAAATGTAAAAGCACAATTACAACATAATCGGATGCCTCCAGAAGTGCTTTGCAGCAGAGTTGCGCCCTGTCTCCTCATGTGTGTATACTTTTAAAATACAAAGTGTGCCAGGAGCAAAAACATGGTACTTTGGCCGCAGCAGAGTTTCTTCATCACACATTCTTCCTGTGCTAGTCTTGAAAATTTAGATTCCTCTTGCATTCCAATCAGTATGAATACCAGAGTCCTTTTTACATTTGGAATTTGATACTTTGCCCTCTTACCATTGTTTCAATATTTAAGAAAAAATGGGAGGAGCAAGCTGCTCCTTAGTGTCAGGCATTTGTACACTATACTGAAAAGGAAGATGCTGTCTTTGAAAAGAAAGTATAATTTTAAGTATTGCCTGTACTTACTGAATATTTTTAATCCGTCTTTCCAATTGTTTTTCCAGGTAAATCAAAATGCACAGATTCTGCTGTAAATGCAGCAGCTGCCCAAGAGCTTTTGCAGTATCTTGAATCTCGCACCATCTCTTCCTCGGATGTGACACTTCTACATCGGTTGAAATCCCTTATATTGCTACAGGATATTGAGAGATTGAAGGATGCTTTGAAACAGTTCCAAGAGCAATCCATGATGCCTCCTGGTAGGTACCCATTCACTTACATTCATTCACTGATGTTCTTTATTGTGTGGATTAAAATTCAGATTTGTCACGTTGGTTTTTTTTTATTGGGAAGCTACAAGTAGTTACATAGTGGTAAATATATGCTTATACAAGATTTGAAAGCATAATTCCTAGTGCAAGTACAATGAGATTCAGTTTCTTGTTTGGTTATGATCAGTATAGAAACTTTTCATACTTGGCAGCAACTATAGAGTACAAAATTATTCAGGTTCTTAAAACAATATTTTTAAAGTTGTAACTGTTTTACAATCTCTTTGACTTTTTAAATCACAGGAATTAGCTTGTTTATCTTGGAGATTTCACTCATCTCGTTAAATATTAATTTTCCATTCAAAAGAATCAATAAAGCTCTTCATTTCATCTTGGTCACCTACGTGGCTTCTTTAACACATCAGTTTTGCATGCCAACATTTGATTTACAGCTTTAGTTTTGTTTAAATATGAACTTCTAGTTCAAGTTTCTAAAAAATTTGATTATGTAAAAACATAAAGTCACTCTTTATAAAAAATACATTAGAAAGTCATTCATAAAAAGAAAAATTATTCAGTTACTAAATCTTTTCATCCCTGAGGCACAAGTCTGATTTCACTCGTGCTTCTTTTGTTCTCTATTACAACCTCTATAATTTTAGTAGAATTTCTTCTTGGATAGTTAATAGTTCCTCAAGTGAATGTGGGATCAGCAGATGGTGCACTGAAGATATAATAATTCATTTTCCAAGTAGTGGTCGTTTAAAAAGTCACTGAAAGTTTAAAATGTTGGTTGTCATTAGCACTTTTGTTGCAGCATCAGACAAATCTACAGATGTGCTGAATTGTCTTGCCTACCAAAGGATTTAATCACAGTTGAGAGCAGTTGCTATGGCATGAGGGAATCTCAACTATTTTAGATTGTGCTCTAAGTCTTTTGACAAGTAATGACTGAGCTGGTAGTAGTGTGACAACAGAGTAAATATAATCATAGACATCAGATGCTTAACAATAACATTCAGAGAAGAGGCTACTGCTTGTAGTATCATTAAATAATTTGCTGATACTGGCTAAAGATCCCAGTCAGAACTGGAGCCTACTACATGCTGTGCATTATGAAAACAGAAAAGAGAGAATTCCTGCCTGCAGGGTTCATCATAGCCAATCACATTTCACATTTTGAAAAGGACACTTTTACAGAAGTGCATATGTATTCTTTAAAATGTTGGTATGGAATATGACAGCCCTTAAGGTTCTGATAGATCTGAAGTATCCACAGATACATGGACCAAAATCCTTCAGTGCATTCAAAAATTAATTTTAAGCCTAGATTCTATGATCTTAATTATAATCAGATAGTCTCATTGGATCTCATACCCATTTGCAAACTAAGTAGGATTCATCAGGTATTGGGTCTTTATTAAATGACCTAATTCAGCTTCTGTTGATTAAATCAAAATGGAACTGTTGAAGTGACCACTTTCAGGATATTCTTTACAGGTGCTATCCAAATTCTACTCAGTACAGTGGGAATATTGTTGGGCTTTGCAGCCTTGAGGCAAGCTGCTATGTTTAATATAGCAAAAAATGTCAAACTGAAGAGAGAAAAGGAAACAAGCAAATTAGAAACAAATCCATGCAACTACCCTTGGTTTTTTATGTATGTATTTGTCTCTTGAAAAGTAAAAGACAATTTTCTGAGTTACTGTCCTGCTGACAACTAAGTACAACACAGCTACGTCCTCACTCCCCCCAGGTAAACCTCATGATTGAGAGAACAGTTTAATAATTGAAACCAAATAAAATATAATAATAATAGGAAAAAAGAGAGAGGAATAAAACCCAATTACCCCAAGTGATACACGATACAGTTCTTCACTACCCGCTTACCAATACCCAGCCCAACCCAGGCAGTGGTTGGTCCCTTCTGAGTGACTCCCCCCAGTTTATACAGTGAGCATATTGTCATGGTTTAAGCTCAGCCGGCAACCCAGAACCACGCAGCCATTCGCTCCCTCCCCACCCTTCCCCCCATGCTCCCAGAGGGATGAGGAGAAGAATCGAAAGATATCAAATACCCCTTTGGCTAGTCTGGGTCAGGTGTCCTGTCTCTGCTTCCTCACAGCTTCTTGTTCCCCTCCTCACTGGCAGACCATGAAATTGAAAAGTCTTTGATCAGGGTAAACGTTACTTAGCAACAACTAAAACACTGGTGTCTTATCAGCATTATTCTCAGACCAAAGTTGAAAAAGCAGCACTGCACCAGCTCCTGGGAATAAAAATAACTATCCTGGACAAAACCAGAACAGTGTTTTTTAAAATTTCTCTCTGTTTCTTCTAATACAGCCTGAAATAGTCACTCTTCCATTTGACTTTTTTTCCGTAGGAGCCATTGTCACTCCAGACTCAGTTCTAATTCATTCCAGGTTCATGGTGGTGTAACAGTAGTAGTTGATTTGATATTCATGAGATACAACAACATAAGAAAGAGGAAAATACTTTGATATAAATTATTAAAGGATATTTAAACACCTGGTAGATAATGATTTACCTCAGCAGAGTTTAACAATGTATTCTATTTGTAATTCAGGAATTCCAGTGAATGAGAACATAGTGATCTCAGATTTTACCTTGAATAAGGCTTTTAATTATACTTTTTTTCCTAGTTTTGGCTCAAAAATAGGTCATCTTGCCCTTTTTTTTTCTTGTTTTGAATTTTAGATTTCATTCCCAATGATGAGGTGATAAAAGAGTTATTACAAAAACTTGTTGTCTCAGCAAATTCAAGTTCCTGTTATAGAAATAAAAATTAGAGCTGTTTATAAAGATGTACAGTCCACTATAGTAATCTCTTCTGTATTTTTCTGATTATCTTGCCTTTTTCCTGGTTTGTTTGTTTTTACTGGGGCATGATTTACTAGAAGAAGAGGTTATTTATTATTTGCATGATGAAAAGAAAACATTTTTTCTTCATTTTAGCAAGGTGTATTTTTACAGAAGAAATCTGTTTTCTTCCCGGTAGTTCAGGAAGCATTATGTTAACCCTTTTTCCCATGGTTATGATTCTACTTAAGATACCAGCATCAAAGGCATAATGGGTGTTATGTTTTGGCTCAGTTTTATTTTTAATTCAAGGAAGGAAAGAGTAGGAGAAAAATGAGATGTGATCTGTCCCTTTCATATAAGTGTACATTTTCCATTAGTAAACTTTGCAAAGTAAACATACTATTATGTATCTTTTATTTCCTCATTTCTATATATATATGTGTATATGAGCTGCCAAGTCTCACTTGGGTGGTAGGCAGCTTGGCAACTTGATGCCTGCTGATGATGAATTTGCTTTTATTAGTAACTTTTTACAGACCCTTTAGAGTAAAGCTGTAGGCTGCCCAAGGTCTGCAGACCACAAATTGAAAAATGTTGTTTAAAATCATGCTTTGGTATTTCCTTCACACCTCTTAGCATGTTATTCATATTGGGAATCACAGTTCAACCAAAACAAACAATGAAGAAAAAAGTGGTTTATCTTAAGCTCCTACATCCCAATATATGCAGTCAGATCAAACAAAGGTGAATAAGGTTGGTGATAGGGTCTGAAAAAATTTGTAGGAAGAGGAAATTCCTAAGGAAATTAAAACAGGCAGTAAAAAGGAACAAAATGTCCTATCACTATTTCCATTTATTTGATGGTCTTTAACAAAAGGTCCTTACCTCTACCTAAAGTCTTCTGGAAGTGCAAGGAAGAGAATGTTTAGAAATCAAATAGACACGCATTTCTTGTGATAGGGGCTTGGCTGAACTCTGTCAGAAAGTCAGTGGCCATTTGCAAAAGGAAGCCAGAGACCTTCATGATCCTGCACAATGCAGTGAGCAGAGGAGAAGAGCTGTCATTGGAAGTAATGCTTCATTTGCTGGTTAGAAACTGTATCTTTTGAAACAAGGACTACTTAATTCCCATTTCACATCAATTATTAAAGCATAGGTAATCACCTAATTAAAAAAAAAGTCATTACCTCCTAATTTATGAACTCATTCAGCTTCTACTCATCAACTTCATTCCATTAACATTTTCCCTTTGTTGGTTAGTATCAAGTCTCAAATATACTCTTCTCTTGTTGCCTAGGAAATTATCACTCACAGAAGAGCTAGAAGCTTCTTTTAACTCCCTTTTTTAGTAGACTTGTCCTTTATGCATATATATCTTCATTGTGGGGAGTGAGGGGGTACATTTTGCAGACCAGAAGTAATACAGTCACTGTGTGCCAGCAACGCACAGGCCCTAAAATGATTAAATTGTACTTTTTCCTTTTTTTTTTTTTTCTTTTGAATGAACATTCAAAGAAAAGGAAATTAACTGTGAAAGCTATATTAGCATAACGTTACAGAATCATCTTAAATGTTTATTATGTGATAAGTACTGTAGAAAGTCCTGTCCTTAAAAATAAATAAAGTCACATAGATAATCTCTGAATTAAGAAGCCATGAGATTTTGAGGTTTTAATGCAGCTGTCTGTACAGGACAGCTCATTCTCAGCTGGGGCTTCTAGGTGCTATTGTAAGTGAAATAGTAATGTGTGAAATTACTCTGCAGACAGAATGGAGTGGAGAAGATTGCCCTCTTTTAGCCTTACCGATACGATCATGCCATTTGGATCTCCTTTTTGTAATGAATTATTGAATCATACAAATAGGAAAGTGCAAAATAGAACCAAAATAATTTCTTATACAAGTAACTGACCTCCTAAAAGAAAATGTACCCTTTATCTAGAAATTCATATGTATTAGCCTTTAAGCTCCGATATCTGCATTGGTTTTACTGAAATGCTAATATGGAATGGAAACAGATGTTCATACAGGTCTTTAATATTCAGAAATGTTGTAAAGGTATTTCAGGAGGAATGTGTTTTCTTTGTTTCAGATCACACCAAGATAATCACGTCTCTGTTTCACTACTGGATTACAGATATCCTTCCTGTGAAGAACAGAAAATAAGCCCTTGCCTGTGCCCATATGCACTGGGTTAAAATTTAATATGCAAACTCTTAACCAAGTAGCAATTGTTCAGGAAGAGCAGTGTCAATGCACATTCTACACCTTCAGGTAAATAAACTATTCTTCTGTGTTACAAACTCCAGAAGACAATAAACAAGGTATAACTAAATGTGATTTGATGGTTGGTCAAGAGTATGCACATTGCCTGTCTTGAGTCTTCAGCTGGATTACTGTGTACATTTCACTTTAAGATAAGGGACTTAGCTGGAACGATAAAGTCTGCATCAAGTACTTTGTTCAAAAGTGTAGTATTTTCTGTTATTTATAAATTGATTGTTTCTGGAGATTTTATTTCTTGACTTTTCTTGTTTATCTGATATGTCTGTTTACCTGAAAAACAGAAATACATTTTTATATTGAAATCTAAGGAACAATACATCTGGGGAATACATTTTTGCTGCACAAATGACTAATTATGGAAATAGATCCATTTTTACATGGGGGTCATGTAGGAACTGTTTAGAAAAATGCAGAAACTTGAGTGGCATTTTCAGAAATACTCCCATGTCCCAGCCTGTTACAGTGCACTGAGCTTCACTGACTGCAGAATTAGGGGTCTGGGTTCTCTCACTGATTATTTTTCAGTCTTTCTGCAACTGAATTTGTCCATGTGTAGACAATACAGTAGATAATATCCATGGTTGTAAAATATTTTGGAATCCTGAATTAAAAAATGCTTCATGAGAGGCTCTTCTCTCAGCTGAGTCATTCACCTGATAGGTGATACAAAGCAAACCATTTCTCGTATCTTTGTCTTAGCTTCCTCATGAATAGGATACAGGCAACATATTTATCTCCTTCAACATGTGCTTCAACAAGACTGTATAAATATATATTTATATATATGGCTTTTTTGCTTTAGGTTTTTTTTAATTATTATATTTCCTGATATATTCTATTGCAAGGTGTTGCTCAAAAACGTGTAATAAAAACACAATCATACATCTTTCTCGTTAATTCAAGAAGTTAAAAGGGGTTTACTAACATGCTGAAGGATTGCAGGTACATTAAAAATGGTCTTAGGCATGGCTAAGGCAGCTGTATGCAACTCTGGAGAACTTGAATTAGGTCTGTATCTGCTAGGAAAGATATTTAAAACAGACTTTGCAGAGGGGAAACTAATAGCGTGTTCCCAGTTTTAATGCTTCTGACTTGCTAACACATAGGCACTGAGCTGTAGCTGTGACCTTTCACTGAGATGCTGCGTACATCAATCCCACATCTGGAGAAAGAAGAAAATACCGCTTGAATGTGAAGCACTGAGGTATTCTGTTGCCAGACCCCACAGGAAGTTAATAATTTCATCCTCAGATTAAAGTTTGAATGTCCTGCAGTAGATAAGGCCTAGGAAATGCACAAAAAGGATATACTTGTTAGCTTAGCAGCATCTGTCATATACACTGGATATGAAAAAATAAATGGGAGCACCTAATTAAAGACAGTATTTTGAAACATAAATACAAATCAGGTCAAATTAGAATTGTGCAAACAACTGTAGTACCTGCATTTGCTGATACTCAAGTGATTGCTGAAGAATGCTATAAGATGGACCCTAAGACCTGGGGATTCTTCCTCTGTGCCCTCTGAATCCCAGGCTGGTGCACCTGGACACCTGGATGTCTCTCCATCCCACACCAGTGGAAGCAACTGCAGCTTTCATGTTTCCAGATTCAGCCCATAGTGATGCTTATCACATGAACAGGGACACACATACATGACGCACATGGCTGACTAGACAGGCTGCCACAGGCAGGGTGCCGCCTTTAACACTACCCATGAGTAACCCTGGTAGGGCTCACATAAAACAAGTAGTCATCTTCTCTGGCTGATCGGAATTGAAGTTCATGGGTGAAAACACTTATGCCCTTCACTTCCTGGAATGACAAGCATATCACCATTCACAGATCCGTCAAATACCAGCACAGGCCACCAGCCTCTTTCATCTCCCTGCCTGGATCCTGGGCCCTCTTGCCTGCCCTACGAGTCTCCTGCTCACCTGCTAATCCAGCCTGACATGCGCTATCACACGTTCATACACTCATCTCACAAGCACTCACACACTTGTCTCACAGCTTTTTATACTGCCTTAATTTCTTATCTTTATGATTTCTGTTTCAGTGCTTGGACATTTCTTATAATATTGAAATGAATTTTAAAATTATTCTGAATTTTACATAGCTGTATACAGAAGAGCAGATTTGGGTATCTTTGACAAATGGAAATATTTTGTACTATCAGTAGTCTAATCCCAGACTGTAAGTAAAATTTCTCATGTCAAGAATTTCTCTGCTTTGCTTGAATTGGCTAATACTGGGGAAAAGATTGCTTTCAGACCCTCTTCTTTCCATTCACTTAAACTACTGTAAAAGCCTTATATTCTGTGTGTAGAAATCAGCTGGTCATAACAAAGCAAGCCTGGGAACAGTTTCAGAGCAACAGTTTCAGTTGATATCTGATGTCTTTCTAAATGACCTGTGATGGGAGCTGCATCTTACAATTATCAAACCTGCCACTGTTACACTAAGAGGGATTATAATGAGTAGAGGATAAAGTAAAATCTGAGATGTTGGAGATTTTAGAAAATTGGACCAAATTCAAGCAGATAAATTGTAGATAAATGCACTTGCATAAGAGTGCATTTGTTTCTGAAACACACGTACCAAACAGTGGTGTGCCTAACTGCAACTTGCATAAGGACACTTGGGCAATACACAAAAGAGCACAGCAGAAAGATGTAGTTTAAAAGCAAAAGAAATGGACATTACTTATCCTATAATAATATCAATTAGTCAATGTACTAAAAGTGGCAAGGGGGAAGGATTGTTTGGTTTGGTGTTTAACATCCTATTTGCAGTCAAAAAGATTTCAAACACCAGAGTTTTAATTCCAGGCCACTTTGCTGAGCTTATTCTCTGAAAGAAATGGTGCTGAATCACCCTATACATTTTACGGTTTATTTGAACAGTGGCATAACCATCGTGGCTGGGATATGAAAACTGAAAAATTTAAATTAATGTCCACCAGTGAACACAGTGTGTTTTCCATTTCACTATACATGGCTCCTTCAGCACAGCAATGAAACATTTGTCACTTTGGATCTTCATGCTAAACTTCTGAATGGCAAAGCATGGCCTTACATTTTTGCTTCTCCTGCATTATCCAGTCTAACGAATGTGCAGTGTCATGTGGAATTTCTGAGGCATGGAAGAGGGGTTTTTATTGGACTTTGCATCAGAGAACTTCAGACTGAACTTTGTCATGAACATGCTATTACCAGCATATTTCATTCTTCTGGGAAGACAGAATTTTAAAATCTTGGCTTTAAAACCTACATGGGCTCTAACAGGAGGAAGAATGTAAGGATCAGCTAGAAAGAAGCCTGCATGTGGCTTCTTCAAGAGTTCACTTTCTGGTTTGCATAATTAAGCATTACACAGTAAGGAAGGAATAGCAGCACAGTGGGAAAGAAATCAGGCTCTGAGGAGGTGATGGTCCCTTACCTGGACTGCATGCACAAAGATGACAGCAGAAGCTGAAGTGGTTTGGGGCACATCTGTAGTCATGAAATGCTTGTATGCAAGGGTGTGAGTTCAAAGCCGTTATCTCTATAAATAGGTACATTGTAGGAAAGACCTTAATTCTCTTTTGTGGATATGTAATGTGGGAATCAGTCCCTAATGTTAAATATTTTTACTTCTTCATAAGTGGTGCAGTATTTCGTATAATATTTTGCAATCATATAGAGTTATAAATTCTTTAATGTGCTTTCTATGACAGCTGGTTTTTCTCCCCTGCGCAGAGCAGTAGGCTGAATCTCTAAAATGGCACCTGGAAAAAAAAAAAAAAAAAAAGAAAGACTTAAAAGACAAGGAAGTAAAAAAATGGTGAGTGACAGCGTGAAGGCGGGAAATGGTTAAGCTGTCTTTGACCAAAGAAAGCATATTTCACCCAGTACCACCAGCTATATCATAAAAGCAGTCCACAGACGTAGAATGGAAAGCAATGTGTGTTATGCTGGTACAGTATGCTACATGTTAAGTATAATAATAAAAAGTGGTAGTGAAAAAAACAAGCAAAATGTAACACTGGAAAAATACATTATATTGAATATTTAGGCCAACCTCAGATTATAGCTATGTAGGTTTTGTGATTAATTGCTTCATCCCTAGATTGCAGCTATGGAGAGCTGCATTGCCCTTGTTTGTGCAGTTAATTTAGCTTCACTGTTAACTACTTTATCCTCTGCATTGCATCTAAGTAAATTTTGTTGAATAGGCTAATTATAAAGTCTCGGTATTTCACGATTTCAATACACATTTTTCTTAGATGAAAAAGTTTGTACTTTTAAGCTGCTAGATATATGCTGAACTAAGCTGTGGGGGGAAAACATGGCATATATGAAGTAACAAAGTATTAAGAAAAAGCAGAATATTACAAATGCTGTATATCTTTCTTATTTCTAAGATAAGAAAAATCTAGGAGAAAAATATATATTCTGTGGTCATTTGAAAACAATGTATATGCACCAGCGTCAGTCAAGGTCATTATTCAAGTGAGTGCTTAACTTTGTAGAATTACTAGTTTGTAGTCATTTTAATGTGCTGTATACATTTGCAAAATATATAAGCAAGCTGTAGCTCTCTTCTACATTATTAATGCAATGCTACATTCTGTTTTAGAATATAGAATAAAAAAAATAGAAGGTGTTATTTTAGATTGAAGAGGACTACACAAAAATAGAGAAGGAATAGATCTGTGGTTCAATACCTTCTTTTCTTTTGCATCAACTCTAGGTTGCTATAGGTTGCATCAACTACTAACTGCTTTTCTTTCAAGATCTTGGCCAGTCTTCTCAATCCCTCAGTCAGTGCATAGACGATTCCTCCATCCTCTCAGCCTCTGGTACTAGTTTCCATCACCCATTTGCCACATTTTCAGATTAATACATTTCTGCTTTTTCCCACAACTCTCTGCAGAGCAGTCTTGCTATTGTTTTCCTTTCCTTCTTTAAAATTCTCTTTTACCATGATGCTGCCCAGAAGCTTGTCAACAGCTAGGTCAGTAGTGTGCTAAGACAACTGCCTACTCTGCTGACTAATGTTGCCTTATTGTATCTGGGTACTCCCACATCAATCTGCCTACTTTCTCATCTGTTTTCTCCCTTTTTAAACTAGAGGCAATCTGATGCAGGATTTGGCCTGCTGCACAGCACCCAGCACAACGAATTTCTATTACATCTGAGGTGCCAATGCACTATAATCAAAATATGATAGGACATGTAAGCAAAGCTGCTGATAGTTAAAAATGGCATAATAATTTTACATTGCCTACTTAATCAGTCTGGTAAAACAGGGACCTGGTTCTCCACAGTAGACACTTTGGTGGAGGCAGTGTTCATCTGCAGCTTCCTAAGGAGAGCTTGGAGGCATGCAAGGTGGGATTAATTTTTCCTAACTTCAGATGTCTACAGTGTAGATTTTTCCATCTGAGCTGCCTGAAGAACTTTATAGTTACTGGGATGAAATAGGTATTTATACAGCCCAATATAACTGATTGCTTCTAGGCATCTGTTTTAGGGTAAGAGCAATAGTATAAGTAGAAGAACTTGCATCTTTACATTGACTGTTACGAGAGTATAAACAGGTAAGTGAGAAACATCTGCATTGCAGGCATCTGGATCTTGTGAAAAAAAGAAAAATCGTTTACTGCATCTGAGAAAGGGACAGGAATGTATGTGTTGCATGACCAAAATATTGCCTGCTCCTGGTGCTGGTCTGGCAGTGGCAAGCTTCTTCAACTTGAACAAGTGTATGACCCCGCTCTCCTATCTGCTTTCATATTTATAGTTGGGAAGCCATTGCCTGGGACTGCTAAAAGGGAGAAGGAGAAGAGTAAGAAGCCGTTGTACAGATATGCTTGGAACTCACACAACAGTCTGAGGAGGTGCTTCCTCCACTCTTCCTCCTGTTCCCTTCATGCGATCCTGCACAAAGTGGCCTCCAGCATTTCACAGAAAGACTCAGTAAAAGATTGCTGTGTGATTTATTCCTTCTCCAAGTTGCCATAATGAAGTGGAAGTGAATGTAAATGCACAGAGGAGTAACCATTGCTAGGAGTATCAAACTGATTACCCATTACCTGTGTTCTGGAGGGTAAATCAATAGCAAATAAATTTTTTACAGAATCACAGGGGTAATCACCAAACTCTTTAGCCATAATGATAACTGTTCGATCTCTGTCTGGCATGTTGGAGCTTAAAATGAAAGTCCTGTTCAAATCTGATTGGAATTTAGAGAAGGCGTCTTAGCTTATTACCATTACTATAGTGCTGGATCCTATTTACATTGGCAAACAGTTTAAAATACTTGACATGTTATTCAATTAAACCTGTGATTGCTAACTGACAGACCAAACTGCATTGATTTTTCCAGCCACATTAAGCTAAGTACGTAGCACAGTATTTCATTAGCCTGTCTGCTTAACCCTTTCACATTAATTCAATTACCCAGTATAAAATTAATGTGTGAAATATTAAATAACTCTAAATTTCTAAATTAGAAGGCATTGCAAGAATATATTCATCTTGATAGTTTCTGACATATATTTATTACTGGATGATTTACCATCTGCTATGGATCACATTGTTATTCAGATGGCAGAAATCACTCCAAAAGGTTTTTTTCCTCTGTACTCCCTCAGTAAATTGATAGATTCATAGAGGATAAGATGAGAAAGGACATGAGATTATCTTCTCTGACCCCATATAGGTCCCTGGTCATAAATTTTCCTTTTACTTCAGGGTGAAGACCAGTAACTTCAGTCTGACAAAAGCACAATTTGTGGGTTTTGCTAAAGAAGTCTTCTGCAGAAATAGGGAAGGTTAATCTAAAGACATCAAGAAGTGAAGACTTAGCTCTCTTCTCTAGTCATCTATTCCAGTACTCAGTCACTCTCATGGTTAGAAATATGTGCCTTATTTTAAATTTGAATTTGTCTAGATTTAACTTTCAGTCATTAGTTCTTGGTGTGCTTTTCTTCATCCACTATTTTCTGTCCATGAAAATTTTGTGAACACTGCAATCAATCATAGAACACAATCAGTTAGGTTGGAGAGGACCCTTAAGGTCATCAAGCCCAACCATTACCCCAGAAGCGCCAAATCCACCACTAAACCGTGTCACTAAGCACCTGACCTACATGATTTTCAAACACTTCCAGGGTCTGTGATTCCACCACTTCTGTGGGCAGCCTGTTCGAATGCCTGACTACCCTTTCAGGGAAGAAATTTTTCCTAATACCCAATCTAAACCTTCCCTGGCACAGCTTGAGACTGTTACCTCTTGTCCTGTCACTTGTTAATTGAGAAAAGAGACCAGCCACCTTCTCTTTCCATCCTCCTCTCAGGTAAGTGAAGACAGCAATAAGATCCCCCATGAGCTTTCTCTTCTCCAGACTGAACACCACCACTTCCCGCAGCTGTTCCCCATAAGACTTGTGCTCTATCCCCTTCACCAGCTATAATGTAACCTCCTTTTTGCTACCCTAAGCCTTTAATTTTTTTTTATTTAAAGCATTTTCTACACCCTCCAAATTGGTTTGGTGGCTCTCTTGTACATTCTGTGATTTTTTTTCCCCACCACTTAGAGGTAAGTGTGCTGGAACTGCCCATAGAACTTCATTTAAAATCTCAGCAGCATCAACTTTCATACTCACTACTCCATTGTTTGTGGATTCACTTTATGCCATAGGTTTTTGTAGAGAGTCCATCTTGAATTATTTGTCACAGTAGACAAGTACTCTTGAAATTTTTTGCTTTCTAGGATTTAGTCCCTGGTTCCATACTTCTTTTTCTTAAATGTCTTTCTTTGTGTTTGGCCATATTAATGTTAATTTTTCTTTGCTTGTGTCTAGATTAGTAAGTGATGGATTGTTTTGTATGCCTGTACTGCTATCATTAGTATTGACTGACTGCTAGTCTTGGTGTCATCTGCAAATTGTCATCTGCAAATTTTGCCATCGATGATTCTATGTTTACTTAAAGATCATTAAAATGCAAGTACTAGTACGAATCTTTATGGGATTCAAAGAAAAATGGCATTACTCAGTCATGATTCCCTATTTATACCTCCTTTTTGGAAACAAAATTGAGACCATCTAGCAGATTAACTAATGTATTTAACAGGTACTTTGTTGTCTTACATGCTGATTTTGTTTTGATCAGAAGGTTGTAGCACTAGGTAACTTCACAGGAGTCTAAATAGCACAAGATGTAATGGTTGTCTGCTGCTGTCAACAAGTATTTCTTCAGTTTTGTACAAGAACAAGCTTTAAATTTTTTAGGTATGGATAAGAGTCCAAGCTAAATACACCGTACAAAAAAATATAGAATTGTGTTTTAGAGTATGTTTAAGGGGAAACAGAATAACTGAAAAGTATTCAAAGTAAACAGCCTCTCAGATTTGTCTTGCATGTTTTCAATTTGTTGCATGCGGGGAATGATTTGCATTAGTTAATTGTTGTGAAAGATTCCTTATTTTAAACATCAAAGGAAGTTCTTACTTCTTTCTTTTCCTGCAAGCTGTGATCCATAACCTTACCGACTAAGGTCCTTAGTGTGTCCTTTTCTGTTGTGTTGTATTCCAGCCATTAATGGAAGATCATTGCAATAAATTCATTGACTACTGATGAAAAAAAAATAAAAGGTTAGAGACTTAGAAGTTTTCTTGGGAAGTTGCAGTCACAGTTTTACAGTGGGATATGTAAATTTTCAGGTTTTTAAAGAAGCAGTTCTCTTGGCAGATTTCCAGGCCAAAGCACTGGCATGTTGACTCTCAGTATCAACTGTAACTGTCTAAACCCTGAGCTATTGCTGGAGGCCAGTGAAAGGATTCGTCAAAGATATTATGCAAATTTCAGTTTAATCTCCCAATTTCTGCTGCTAATGGAGTGCCAGCTTACAGTCGGTATCATGGATCAAAATCAGGCAATGATAGCATTTTCTTTTGGAGCTAGAAAAGGCAATGACAAGTCCCAGTTACTTTCTGCCCAGAGCTGTCAAGAGTCCAGAGGGAGACAAGAACAGATTCTCAGGAGGATCCTTATATGAGACAGAACCACCAGTGGGATTCCCAGTTCATTGCAATGGTTCATCACACTCACTGTTCCCTTTAGTCAAGGCTGTGTCACAGACTGGCCCCAAAGCTGCACACAGTGGAAAACGAAGGAGTAATAACAACACAGAAGCACAGTAACCAGCGAAGTCACAGCAGGGCCAGTTAGTACAGGAACTAAATATGAAAGAAAAAGGATCTTAAAACAACTTGCAAGTGGAAGTACCACTCCTGCACCAGCTGCAGGAGCCCACAGTTCAAAGGCAGAAGAGAAAACTCAAGTGGTTTGTACTAGTAATTGCAAAAGAAAAAGAGACAAGGATAAGAGCTATTCAGGACAATACATTAATTTGTTTTCTCAGTGTGAATAAAGTTGGAGAATGTTGTTCTGCTGCTTGCTTTGAGGAAAGTCTGATTGCTCTAGCCAGAATCTAACCTGTGGCTGTATAAAGCTTTCACGTACAAACAACATAAAGCCTCCAGCTCCCAGGTTCTGGCTCTGTGCTACCGCATAATGCACTTTGCAGGATTCAGAAAGGTCCCTTTCTGAACTCTCCGCTACACTGGAAGCCTTAAGGAAAAAAGCAGCATTTCTATCAGAATGCCTTGGCAGCATCCTTTCTTCCAGTCGGATTCCCTTATGCATAAGCAAAACACATTGAAGTTCAGTATCAAGCCAAAAACATTTCATGTGTCCTAGTCAGGATACCTGAGACACAAAGACATAGCTGAATGTTGTGGGTTTTGAAGTCCCATGCCTGTCTCCTTTCTCCATCATTTGCAAGGCCCCACCTTGTTTCACAGAGTGAAAAGCAGTCTCAGACTACTGTATAGGTACCATAGGATGGGAACCTGAACATCTGCAGATCCTGCGAAGCATCTGGCAACAGTGACTTACCAAGGTGATGTGAACAGGAGGGAAGAAGGGAACCATCGTAGGTTGCAGTGGTGATGCACAGACCCATTCTGTTCTGTGCTTAACATTCTTGTGGATAACTTGAGTGCTGCCCTTTCAAATGAGAGTGGTGGGAAATTTGGGATGTGAAAGTCACAACGGTGAGATGGCATTGAACAAATATCTTTAAGATGATATTTAGTCTTTCAAATAATAACTGAGGGTCCTCTCTATCAACCTTGATGCAGCTCCAGTTGTCCAAGGCTGATCGAAATCATAGGAACTACTGGTACTCAGAAATCATAGATACTTAGTACAGTAGTCTCTTGCATGGTATTTTGTTTGAAGTCAACCAGAGAAGTCTGAAAAGAATCCTGTAATACTACAAAAACTGTAAACTGTTGGTTAGAAACCCACACTAGGCCAGACTTTGCCACTTGGGCCCCTAAGTTGACTTTTGGGTTGAGCTAAAGACAGCTTAATGGGTGAAGGAAAAGCTGCCCACACAAGCAAAGCAAAATAAGGAAATAATTTACTGCTTCCTATCGGCAGGCAGCTGTTCAGTCATCTCCAGGAAAGCAGGGCTCCTTCACGCATAACAGTTACTTAGGAAGACAAATGCCGTAACTCCAAACAATTCCCCTTCTTCCCCCAGATTTTATTGCTGAACATGATGCCACATGGTCTGGAATATCCCTTGGGTCAGTTGGGGTCAGCTGTCCCAGCTGTGTGCCCTCCCAACTCCTTGTGCACCCCCAGCCTGCTCACTGGTGGGATGAGAGCAGAAAAGGCCTTGGCTGTGTGTAAACTCTGCTCAGCAATAGTGAAAACATCCCTGTGTTATTAACACTGTTTCCAGCACAAATCCAAACCACATCACCATAACAGCTACAATAAAGAAAACTAACTCTACCCTAGCCAAAAGCAACACACCAGGATAAGTGAGTCATCTGAAAAACCTACCTAAATAAAGCATTCTACCCGCAGCTGCTCTTCCTTCTCTTCTCTGGGTTAAAATCTGAGTCTGTGGACCTGAGTATCATCTCAGTGCATAGAATAATGTGCTTGCATTGCCATTATGCCCTGCAGGGATATTCATTCCCTTTCCCAATCTGGCAGCCTGTGCTTGTGAGCAAGGCTCATTACAACTGAGCATGCTGTTCTGTGGTATGCCCTAAAGCGGTGGAAATGACTGTGGTCCAACTCTCAGCTCAAGAGTATTGTGCACCAGGATATTAACTGTAAAACTGGTGATATTGCTTTGGTGCAGAGGCTTCCTCCAGGCACTCACAAGACAGATGGCTTTATCAGTACACAGCCATTCACCTCTGCATTGCAATTGGGAAGAAACACAAACAAATTTCCAACTATCTTTGCTAAGCAATTTTACAGCTGACTGTCTGAAATTAAAGCACCCTCCTTTGGTTATGCTTTGCATTTTTATAGTGACTGTCAGTCTTTTTTCCACAGGGCTACACTCAGCCTTCTACAGAGTTTCTAAGACTCACAAAAATACGTGACACTGAGTTAACCAAGATGAATGCTTCTGACTGTAGAGAACCAAGCAAAGGAGGATTCTGCACAGTCTGTATAATTGGACACTTCCTGTAGACCAGTGTAAAAAACAAATTGTCTCTAGCAGGGAAAGGCTTTTGTGTAGTAGTTCATAGGAATGCATTGGTACCCACCTCATGGAAAGTCTTTGTAGAGCCTGTACAAAGGGCAGCTTTCAGCCTGCAGCCCATCAGACCTGTTCCTCCTGAAGTGAACTGTGCACCGGCCTTTGAAGTGGTATGAGCCAGGGACTGAAGCAGTGCGTTTCTCAGTAACCGAGTATCTGTCTTTGCTTCAAATGAGTAGGAATCCATGAACATTGCCCTCAAGCTGGAGTGAGTTTTCTGTCGGTCAAAAGCTGGTTAGAGCTAAATTTTGAGGTGAAGCAGCCAGGGCATTTGTACCCCCTCACTGTGGTAATATCTGTGCTTCAGTTTCCAAATAAAGATGACACAAGCTCCCCATAAGTGAGAGGTAACACTAAACCATGCTTCTCTAGTAGTGGCACCTTGCCATCTGGGAAAAGCATTCATAAAGAAGAAACCTTGCCTACTTTTCTTTATATCCTTTCTGCCCTTTCCTGTACCTTTTCCGATTCTGCTTCGTCCTTTCAGAGATGGGAGGACCAAAACTGCCCATGTTATTAAAAATGCAGATTCACCATGCCTTTTATGAAGTTTGCTGTGATTTTTTTCTCTAGTCCTTTCCAAGTAATTTGGTTGTTTTTTTGACCCCTTACTGGTTACTGAACTGACATCTTCATAGAACTGTTACTTCATTCCTGAACGGTCTTTTATCAGTTCAAGTAATTGAGTGCACCACAAGTTGTTGGTGATCATACTGCTCTTCAGCAGCTCTGCATCATCAGCTTTCAATTTTAGTCCCTGTGATAATAGTAGTGTAATCAGCAGTCTCTGGTACCCCATTATTCATCATCTTTTCCGGGACATTTAGGACTTTGCTGAGTAGCACACATCCTGGCACAAAGTTCCATAGGGTTGTCTCAGTTATTTCCTTCCAGTGAGAAAACTTTACATTTCTACTTTTTCTTTCATATCTTTTAATTGCTTATTCATTCAAGTGAGGATCTTCTTAGCCCATGAAACTTCTTTTTAAGTGTGGAGGTTTTTTCCAATGGCTTTTAAGAATGTACTTTAGTACACCTTGTCTGATTATTTGCCAGTTCCTCACAAAAAAAAGGCAAGTATGTCAAGTATGTCATTCCTTTACAGAAGCTTAATGGGGTACTTCCTTATACATTTTTCCATATGTCTGCTTATTCTTTTCCTTGCAGTGGTTCTACTGATGTGCTTAACAAGGGCATCAGGTTCACTGGTCTATAGTTCCTCGGATCACCACTGGAATCCTTTGTAAAACTTAGCCATTTCAGCACCTTCTCATTGCCTGACGCTGAGGCAATTCCCAGTGAGAGGTTACACACCAGGGTTTGCAGTTGTGTTATTCTATCCTTCAGTTGGTTTAGAGCTCTTAAGTGAATACAGTCTGGTCCTAGTGGGCTGTCAGTGTTGTGCCCTGGGAAATACAGTCTCTTAAGAGAGAACTCTGCTAAGTGCAGTGCGTCATGCTTGAGTACAAGTGCTCACTGCTTTGTCCCTGTTGTTTTGTTTTCCACTCCTAGGTAATTTGAATTCTGTTTTAATCATTTCTGCTTGGCCTCACATTCAGACAGCCACAGCACTTAATCAGAATGAAGACTGCCTAATGAAAAAATAAACATTATAGAAATGCTGCTCTTTTGATTAAAATATTTTTCACGCTTTCTTGCCCACATAGTTTGGTTTACCCTCTTCTTACGTTGATGAAAGAATCTTGCAGTGTTCACCTAGAGAGTTCATGACATAAGTCATGTACCTTTATGCAGGATTATGCCTAGAAATAGATTACTGATCATGTTAACTAGCCACAACTGTGCTGGCACAATGCCATGCCGCAAATAATAGATATCTCTTTAAGGCATTAGGACATTTAAGTGGGAATACAGGTAGTAAGGGGTGGGAGCCATGTGTAATCAGCAATGTGAAGGCAATTACAAGGAAACAAAACAAAGGGACATGTCAGAAAGTGTGTAAGAACAGAAACTCAACTAGCCAGATTTCCACTAAAGCGATGTAATTTAATTTAAAGCTTTGAAGCAGTTCATATCATACTTTGAAGCCTCCAGTAATTTATTATATTGCAGTTTAAAGTCTTACAAGAGAATTAATAGAACTTCTGTGGATTCAGAATTTTGGGTGGACTATTTAGCGGCCTGTGGCATTGACAACACACAGCATATAGTAATATATATTCAGGCCTTTATATCTGCAAGGAGGGACCAAAGCATTTACGGTATCTGCATTAGAATCCATTTTTTGATGTTGCAGATCTAAATATCGATTACCACTAAATGTAAGTAACTTTCCTACCTAGCAGACTGCTAAGGAAGACTTCAGAATCTCTTGATGGTTTTGTTTATGCATTTGCTTATGCAAGAACAGTAAATGTCAATAAAATTCTACATTTTGATAATAGCTCCAGATTAATTTTAACTCTGATCACATGTAGAACATGTTCCAGCCTTTCCAAAAAGAAGATTGTACAGGTTTGTTTAGAAGGTGGATCAGGTGCCTTTGTAGGATTCATGACTCACAATTTATATATGGAATATAGTAACCCACACATTTTGACTATCTGAAAGTTTTATTTGAAAAGAACAGAGATGTACCAGACAAACAATTGGCTGAAGTTGTGTGCTTGAAATAAATCAAAAGTGTCCCTAGCTACAGAAAAGCACAGGATACTCTATGTTAGGGTCTTTTTCACTGTCATAGTTTAAGCCCAGCCGTAACTCATGCAGTCACTCTCTCACTTTCCCCTCCCTTCCTCCCCTCTGCTCCTGGAGAGATGGGGGGGAGAATCAAAAGAATGTAACTGCTACAGGTTGAGATAAGAACAGTCCAGTAACTAAGGTGTAACACAAACCACTGCTACTACCACCAATAATAATAATGATAAGGGAAATAGCAAGGGAAGAGAATACAACCGTTCACCACCCACCAACTGATACCCAGCCAGACCGAGCAGTGATTTAATCCTTCCAGGTCCCTGCCCCCAGTTTATATAGTGGGCATGACATGCTGTGGTATGGAATACCTCTTTGGCTAGTTTGGGTCAGATGCCCTGTCTCTGCTTCCTTCCAGCTTCGCCTCCTCCCTGGCAGAGCGTGAGACTCAGAAAGTCCTTGGTCAGAGTAAACATTACTGAGCAGTAACTGAAAACATCTGTGTTACTAGCCCTGTTCCCAGGCTGAAAGTCAAAAACACGGTACTGCGCCAGCTACTAAGAAGTAAATAGATGACTGCTACTGCTGAACCCAGGACACTCACACATAAAATATGGCAGTCATTCACAGGTGTCACCTTCCATCTTCAGCTGCCATACCAAAATACCTGCAGTTCTGGAATTACCTGTCAGATGGCTGCTTCTTAAGCTCTCGTTTGTGTGGTTCACAGTGAAGATTTGGCACGTGGGTAACAGGGTTGCAATGTGCAACATTCATGGAGTTGGAGGCAGAAGAACCCTGCTCAATAGTTAGTTGCGTATGCACCTGCCCGTGTGCACGGTTTTACTGATGGTAAAATTCCCCAGTAGCAATATGGAACTTCTGGGAATGATCTGCCCAGCTCTTTACAAACAAGTGGTTCAAATTCGGTAGTCTTTGGGCTGTGTGTGTACATACACAATGGGCAGGTTACAACCCTGTGCAGGTCAATATGGCTGCAGAAGATATATGGGATGCGGTGGTGGAGCCGATTGTGATCTGGGTCATTCTGCAGAGGGAATGAGGGATGACCATGGACATGGAGTCTGACAGTCCAGCTTTTTGTCTCATCAGCCACAGAAGCAGCAAAGAGCGCAACATGAAGAGCTTTCGTCACAGATTGTTCATATCAACTCAACAGTGAGAAGCACCCACTGAGGGCTGGCTAGCCATGAACACGTGTTCAGCCTGGCACGGGAGCCAGTGTCTGGTGGGTGACTTGATGTAGATAAGGATTTCATTGGCCTTTGGGGGGCACCCTGAGAGGTTATGCCTTTCTCTTTCACGAGCTCACTCCTCTTTGCTCCACCTCTTCTAAATGGAAACAAAATTACAGGCTGTTCACCAGAAAGAGCCTAAGAGCCTAATGTGTTTCTTTGCAAAATAGCAGCCATTGTATGTCACTCCTGTAGAGCAACAAATAATACACCGTCTTGGATTAATAGCAGCTAATTGGCACACACAAACACAGGAGTGGATGTGCTGTTGAGTAATGATGTGTCTTGTGAGTCTTATGTATCTAGCTGTATCCACAGTTCCATAGGCTTCTCTACTTGAATCAGCAGTGCCTTGGTTGCTGAAAAGTGCCTTTATGTTAAATTACGATACCCACCTTCTTCACAAACCATCAGGATTGCACTGTGTCCTTCCAGTGTGCTGCCTTACTGAAGTGGTTGGTGCATGCTCTGAATACTGGGATCATTGCAAGACAGTGCATTACACTTGTGAGAAAAAGGGAACTCTTACTACCAACTGTTTCCAAGGGTTAACCGTGATTCTGCACTTGAATGTCTGTCTACTGAATGTCTGTCTGCTGCCTGCCAGGTGTGATCCTTCCCAGAACAATTGTCATAGAGAAATCTTCCCACCAGTATGCACCCAGAGAATTCTCGGGCCAGCAAGCACAGCCCATCGTGTTCCAGCTTCTCTGGTAGCATATTGTGCTGGTTGATTTCTGAACCTGCCCCAGAAGCAGCAAGGCATAAAGCTGTTGCTCAAGAAAGACAGCTGATTTTCTGCTATTCTTTTGCTGTTAAATTTGTGTCAGTTTCTATTATTTCATTCCTCAATGGCATCAAAGCACTATGGGTAGGCAGGCTGCAAATACAGGAGTAACCGCTTGGCAGTGGAGCTGTGGGAAGAGAACAAGTCAATTCACACCAGGAAATAAATGAGCAGCTTAAGCTACTTCAATGGTAACTCCATAAACCTCAGCAACACAGACTCTTGCTGCTGCCTGTCTGTAACCTTGGGTGACTTTGAGGACTGAACTATCTGCAATTGTCTGGCTGTGCATCAGCTCATCTGCCCAGTATTGCAGTCTTCTTTTATTGACAGTACTTCCTACTTCCATCATCACCACGTTCCAATACATCCCCCTATTTTTGTGCACCGCAAAGATATTACTGTGTAATGCAACAATATGATGAACATTGTTCCTGTTCCTTGCCTGCTTTAACATCTTAAAATTCATTAACCACCTTCACATCCCTCCTTAACACTGTGCTTTGGTGCACCGCCTACAGCAATTTGGAAACAATCTGACTGTGAGTAAGCTGAGAACATTACCTCCCATGCCAACTGATATACTCTCTTTGTTTCCTGGGCTCCTCCATCTGGTGGCATCCATCTGCCTCCCCACAGACTGTAGGCTCTTTGGGGCAGGACCATTTCTTTCTTCTGTGAGCTGTACCCATCCTGATACACCTACAGGGCTGGTGGGTTAGTTGCCCTTTTTTTAGGCAAAATTCCTTTTAGCTTACCATTAATTTTTAAGTAATGCATAGGATGATTTCCAAGGACATACTCTCAGATCTAATAACTGTTGAAGTCAAAAGCCTAGGATTAGTTACACAGTTGTGTGCAGAGGGAGATTTTCTGGCTTGTTTTCTTTATATGGTTTCGTTTATTTATTTCCCTATAGGGACAGCGCTTTGTGTTTATTCCTATCCTGCACAAAAAGCCACAGTGGAAGCCATTGGTAGGTTCAGAATCCTGCCCATATTCCTCCACCCTGACCTTCTTTAAGGATGATTAATTTTGGAAAGTACTTTAGTTATATATCTGAATAATTTCCAAAATTATGACTTCAGAAGAATACATTTTGCTATTGTTGTCCACATACAGAATGAAAATTGTGTATGCTTTATGGGAAATACTTTTTTAATATGCTGCCCCTGTATCAGTGTAGAAGGCCTAGAGTAAATCAAGCTTAATGACCCTTGAAGCCAGTGGAGAGTCTTGCTTTAAACTACTTTATTGTTCAGAAATGCAACTGCATGTGGGCAATGCCCTGCAGTGTCCTGCCTGCAATCTTTATCTATCAGGTAGGAGCAGCAGCTGTTGGGAGTCATCAGCTCCAACTGCTGGAGCCTATAGTGGGTCACAAGTAACTGATGCCCATAAGCATGTACATTTGCCACCACGTGTCCTTTGATGCCTTAGCCTGCATGCTGCCAAGAGCCTCCTGTTGCAGGTGTGCAGCCTGCCTTCCCATCGCACTGGCAGGTGCCCAATCCACCCACTCATGGAGCAGGATTTTCCCCTCCTTGGTCTCATGGTCTTGCTCTCTCACTGCTGTTCTTGTGGCCTTGCCCCAGCAAAGCCAGTAATGTGGCTACAGTGGGTTCTCATAGGGAGCAACTGCAGCAGTGGGAGGATTACCTGCCTTTCCCCTGCTTCTACCACTATTGCTTGGGGCCCAAATAATACACATGCTTGGAGTGTAGCATTTGGTCAGCAAACACCAGCTGTGGCCAGCAATAACAGCATCACAAGCAGGAACTATCAGCAACAGCTTGAGCAGGTCCCAGTACAACTTGTGTACTTTCTGCAAGGGACTTTCTGGGCTGACCCTGCTGCACTGAAGGGCAGCCCTGGGGAAGCTGTTCATCTGGGAACCCACATCACCTCTCTTCGCACTGACCACTAAAATATGATGTAGTTGCCCTTTTGTCAGGATAAAAGTAAATATGCTGGAAAGGAGCTGGGAAAATGAATTTAAAAATAAGAATCATTGTATGGAGCACAGGCAGTAAGGAAAACCAGGAACTGAGCCTGATTTTAGAAGATAAAGTATTTAAGGTTCTGAAAGTGAATTCAGGATGATGGGAAAAGTAACTGTCTCAGAGAAGCCAACAGTCTAGGGCACATACAGAAAACAAGTCTAGGGATGATTACAGTGTAGTTTGAGCCTAAATATCCGAGGCATCTGTCTCAGGTTGGTCATCAACTTGGTCTCAGGGTGGGCTGCAAAACCTGTCAAAGGCCTGAGCTCCATGCTGCCAAGCTTGCTCTGCTGCTTGCCACTGAGCTGTGGTGGGTGACACACATGTGTCCCTGTACCATGCTCCGGAGAGGCAGGGTCATGCTTGCTGGTAGCACAGGCAGCACAGAAAGCTTCTCAGGGAGTGCCAGCCCAGGAGGGCTTCTGACGGTGTGAAGAGGAGCTGTTGCTGTTGGTTGATTCCTGCCGCATTTGGGGAAGCAGCCCTTGCTGGTCCCAAAGGTACAGGATTACCGCAGAGAAACTTTTCATGTCATTATTGATTTCTCCTCTTAATGAAGAAGAACACAAGGTGGTGGATATTGACAGCTGGCTTCAAAGCATCCCTCGTCTTTAATTCTGGGATGAGGAGGATGTCAGCATTTCATTTGCATTCTCATCTGCTTGGTGCCTATTAGAAAACTGTGCCTCCATCAAGCAGCGAAGGCATTAGTAGGTGAATGAGGCAAGCCATCTGTGTTGCACATGGAATCCCCATGTATTTGCCAAGAGAGCCCTTGGCTGCTGGTGCTTTTCCTCCTCCGTTGGCTGCTCCCCTGGCCAGGAGGGCTATGGGCATCTCTGCTTTATGGCAGTCAGGACTCAAGGGGCTTGAACTTCAAAAGGAACAGAGGCAACCCCTTGTTTGTTCCAGGTTCTCCTGGAACAGCCTTGGAGGGTTATTCTTTCAGAGTCCTCAGGAAATTAATACACATTTTGGTAACACCTGCAATTACAGAAGACATTCTACAATTCAGCTGTGTTGAGCATGGCCAAGAAATCATTTTTAAGGACAGTTGTGTCATTCAAGGCATACTTTTTCCCTTCACTTTTATTCTGCACATAAAGAAACTTGGTTGGAAAGCTCTCCCTTTCTGAATGCTGTGCCACAGGAAACTCACTGCTGTTCTTCGAGTGGAAAAAATTACTCAGAAAATGGCAGAAATTGTTAATAACACATTTTTTGCAACTTCTGAAACTCTGATACTGCAGTATGTATGTTTTCCTATGAATGCAGGCAAGGCTGGAAACTCAGCATGCTGTGTATTTCCTGAAAAACAGGACTCCAGAGCATTAACCTTGTCCTGTTCTGGGCAGCAAGACCAGGCATTCTCCTGGTTGTGCAGGAAAGTTAGTGTGGGCCATACAGTGAGAAATAAGAAGAATTAAAAAGCCTTTGCCTTTTTATAGCATAGATTTTCATCCCAAATTCATTTACACAGGTACAGTGACTCATAATTACTGCTATGCTTTCCATTAACTTCAGTCAGCTCCCAGTTTTATGTTGTTTCCTGTTAAGGCAGTATTTCCTATAGCTGAGTTACACAGTACTTAAGGTTTGGCTTGGGATCACTGTGCACGTTCATGTTTAAACAAATAACAGATTGGCAGGTCCCCAGTCTCTTGCTTTTAGCATTTACAGTGATGCCATAGGACGAGTTCAACTCAAGTGACCCTTTTTGTGAATGAGCTACAACTTCACTGATGTTGACATGGTTCACATGGTATAAACATGGTGCAGTGAGAGGTAAAAGAGATCTGCTCAGTGTGTGCTATGCAAGCCAGAGCCTCTGAAGAAAGCAGCAGCATTCCTTTATCTAACATTAATGAAGTATGTTGCGAAGTTCTGGGAATTCTTGATAAGTGGTGTTGTTGTGAAATACCTAATGTAGAGTATTTCTCCAGGTAGAAACTTTTCATGTTTCTGATCTTTTCATTGCATAATTTTTTTCTCAGAGAGCTTTAGGCTTCTGTGGCAGAGACTAAAGTGGTATAAATCAACACTGTTCTGTGGAGCATTTGTGATAGAAAATGATGTGGGCTCATGTTGGTGCACTACCACCTAAAGATTTTTACCCTGCATGCTTAGAATTATGGCTGCAACAGGAGCCAAATTCTGCCTTGCTATCCATATTCAAAGGTGCATGTGTTGATAATGGGGAAAAGGAGCTTTTTCAGCACAGTCTGTTCAGGGACACTACTAAAAGAAGGCAATATTAATTATTTTTTAGATTATATTTTACAGCTTCTTCTCACATTGTGTATTATATGATCGCAGGAGCAGAACTGAATCCATCGTATGCCACTGAAAAGAAATCACAGTTAACAAAAACGAGTAATAACAGTAATAATAACTATTAGATTAGGTATTTTTAGTGGTAAAGCTTTAGCAGTAGAAAAAGGGGCAATGTGCTGAGTAAAAGAGAACACTATCAGACAAAAAAAGAATTCATTTTCAAATGTACCTCCAAATAACTCTGTTATATTGGAACATCTTTTCAACTAGGGTCATGACCGCATTAAGCTTCCTACCCAGTCAGGTCATCCTATGGGTATAAATATATGCTCTAAGTTATATAAAAGCCATCCAATCCTATTTGCATTGTCACTCCACAACACAAAATGCTATAATGACCTCCTTTTTTGTATCCTGTGCTATCTATAAAGCAGGCTTAGGCCCTTTTGTTTCTAAGGAGGTCAGCTCTTGCCTTGCTCTCTTAATGAGCTTCAGGCATTCCTGGAGAGTTTTCCAATATTGGAAGACATACCTGGCCCCAGGCAGGACATCTACAGCTCTGCCAACACCTAGGCTGTGCAGACAGATCCCATGTGAAGGGTTATGCAACAGGAGCTGGGCTTTATATATCCCTAGGACCTTGAGTATCTAAAGGGCTTGAGGGAAAAGAGCATCAGGTGAGGAAAAAGATGTTTGCCTACTGTGCTTCTTGGAGTGCTTTGGCATTGCAGTGAACCATATTAGACTTAATCTTCTGTTTCATTAAGAGGTCAACTTGAAAAGAATACCTGAGATGTAGTGATATTTTGTGTGTTTTATATCGTAGGGACTGAAATTCTACAAAGACTCAGAAACCATGCTTTTTCCTCTCCGGAGAATGACACCTGGGTATATGAGGTTGTTGCAGGTATGAAAATTCTGTCTTTTTCTCTGCTTTTAATTAGACCTCTGAAATAGCAGTATTTCTCTTGCTCAGACTGATTTGATTTCAAATTATTGCATGACCAACCCAAGGGAACATGGGCTTCTGGTGGGTTAACTTGCATAACAACTCAAAGAAGTCTTAATTAAGCCTCTGCTGAAAAGTAAATGAATTATGATAATTCTTGATAATTGATATCGTGCTGGAATACCAAATGCAGAACACTTGAAAAGAGTTTATGTATCTGCAGTGCCTAAACAGAAACTACTTCTCCATCATTTTCTCTTGCAATGGCTTTGTGTGCTCGGGGCAGTAGGAAAATGTTAATGAAAGGATCCTGGCTTCCCAAGTGACTCAAATGAGCTATCAATGAAATACTTCAACCAGCTTCTATGGTTATGATAAACTTCAATCAGTATTGACCTCTGGAACATTGGGGGACCGGACTATCAATCATTATATGAAGAAAAAAAGCATGCATAGAAAATGTTTTAAATCAGTTACCCTGGATTTGGAGAAGGATCAGGTTCTCTATGACCTCATAACAGCCTTCCAGCATCTGAAGGGGGCCTTCAGATGGACGGAGGATGCCGGAGAGGGACTCTTCATAAGGAACTGTAGTGACAGGACAAAGGGTAACAGGTTCAGATTTACACAGGGAACATTTGGTTTAGCTATAAGAAAGAAGTTATTTACTGTGAGGGTGATGAGGCACTGGAACAGGTTGCCCAAAGAAGTGGTAAATGCTCCATCCCTGGCAATGTTCAAGGCCAGGCTGGATGGAGCCCTGAGCGACCCTGTCTAGTGGAAGTTACCCCTGCCCATGGCATGGGGAGTAAAAGTAGATGATCTTCAGGTTCTTACAACCCTGTCTGTTCTATGATTCTGTGAAAAATAATTGAGAATAAACAAGCCCAAAAATATATATACCAAAGTAGAGCATCTTCGTTGCTCTCCTCCGTATTTTGACATTTATAGAGTGTATATCCTTTTGTTGGAAAATCTCACAGCTCTGCATCCAAAATCATAGACTGTAGTAGCTGGGAGATGATAGTTGAGAGGCTGAGCTAAGGATGTTGTGTTTCAGTCCTAGCAGTGAATTTCTCTCATGCCTCCCTGCATATCTTCTGATATCACCTTACACAGTAATTTTATTTGGAATTTCTTTATTCTGCTGCTGAAGTAGCCACACTGTCAGCCACATTTACCAAGGTCAGAGCTCTGAATATTTAAGCTCACATAAAAACCCTGGAATCTGGAAGTGAAAATCAGGCTCCTTGGAATCTGCCACAGTGGTGCCAAGCCTTCAGTCCGTGGACCACAAGGGAAGGCATAAACAAAATAATTATTTGAGGCCTAATCATCATTTCAGATAAGAAATGCTGCAATTAGAAAGACACACAGTATGTTTTAACTCATGGTGCTAATATGTATAGGAATTTATAATGTGCTCTCTGGGGAGTCCAGTGTATCACATATACAAGGCAAGCAACAGTAACTTAATTTCTTTTCCGATTGTTATTCGGGTAATCAGTAAATAGTTAATTTTTTACCTTTACTTTGATTGGCATTTCCTGCCTCTTTGTTGGACGTGACAAAGAGACTGTGTTAAAACTTGTCTGCTTGGTCTAGTCCTACCTGCAGAGCTAATAAAAGATGCTACTGATCCCTTTTAGCCTTGCTTCCTTGAATTAGTAACTAACATTCAAGGGAGCATCAGTGTTTCAGTAGCTAATCTGCAGGAAGGAAGAGATCTTCATACTCCACAGAACAAGAAAGTCCGTGGTTGGCCTAAGTCTCCATGCTTGATTCAGCTCTCTCTCTCAGCCGTGTAGCCAGAGGGAACCCCATTAAAGTCACTAAAATCAGTGAGTTACAAATGAAAGAAAAATTGTCTTGGAAATGTGTCCTTTCTAAGTGATAAAAAGGGAGGAAGTGGGGGGCCTTCCAAAGTGTGCTGAATACTCTTCAGCAGAAAGCTGAGTCTTACTATATTAAATCACTACCTATTTGTAGGTTCAAAGACCCACATTTGTGCTGCACTCAGTTGAATCAGAGTGTAACTTGTCCTGTTTTTCCCATAGACTCAAGCTGCAGGAAAACTTGCTACCAATTCATCAGACACAGTGCTGCAACGGGCAGCGTTGCTACTGGGAATGTTTGGGATCAGTATATCCAGCTACAGTACACACCAGCTAACTCAACAGAAGAGACTTCCCCTGATGCTTTAAGCTGCACTGGGATGCAACCCAAGAAGTAAAGGCTTATGTCATAGTGCTGACAAGTGGCTTTTCTGCCTCAGTTACTGGTGTGGAGGTAATGAGACACTTTGCAGCTGTGATTTCTACATGCAGAGTTAAAAGATGGAAGAATTACAGACTTCTTCTAGAAAGACAAAAAGAAGAATGACAAGCAGACGGAGCAGATTTCCAGATAAGATGAACTGTCTGTAAATACAATGGACATCTTTTGTTATCCAGTGTATACGTAGAGATCTAAAGGTATAAAATACAGTTAAAATCGGAGTAGGTGTAAACAGATTCATGGGGTGCCATGCTTCATTAGTGTCGCCTTGTTGCAGCTTTTGCTAATTGGCATGCAATGACTGGCTTTGAAAAGGCAAAATTCGAAGCAACATATTCCTTATTACAAGAGTTAGGCTAAATAAAAATAATGTCTCATAGACTCTTTGTACTATTTAACTTGATATGTACATTTGTGTGTATTACAGAATTTGTGCACCCTAATGTTTCCTGTTGAATCTTAAACATTTCTTTATGCTTTTTGTGTTGAAATGTATGTGTATTGTAGAACAGGCTGGTAGCCTTCTGCAACAGCAGACCAGGTAACTCTCTAGTTCTGTACAGAAACTCTCTACTCTAGGAAGTATCAGTAAAAATAATGGGCTGGGTTTCATTGCAGTGCTTAATATCTACTCATATTCCTCTGCAAAGCCCACTCAGCTCATCATATACATTCTGATTAAAATAAAAATAGAGATTGACCTTTTCTTTCCCCCCTTTTCCCTTGCTTTCTTGTTCTACTGACTTGATGCAGTAAGTTATTCAGGAATGTTCTCTTTCTACTGGTTTGCATTTTTCCAGCTGTTTCTGATGCTCTATAGCTTCTTCATGCATATGTTAGCATTTAAAACCTTTGTTCTCCGTTACTAAATACAAATATTATTTTGGGGTTTTTTCTGTGTTTAAAATTATTTCTTCTGTCAACACTGTTTATGTTCAACCACTAAGGGGCATCCTACACAGCTGAATATTTTGAAGCCTTTCGATTACTCATTGTAACGTTACAAACCACAAATTGAATCAGGTGGAAATTTCTACTTCTTTTTAATGTTTAAATTGTTCTTGCCTCTGTCTCCGGTTCTCACACCCTCTCCACCCCACACAACTGCTGTTATACTGAAGAAGATGAGAAAATCAATGTTTACAAGGTCATTTTTTTACAATGTACCAGGTCATAAATTACCTCTATCCTGCGTGGCCTTCTGCTTATATTGAAACAAAAAAAATCATATTGTGGAATATTCTGCTTTCACCTACAGGAAATGAAGCAGAATACTTGATGCCTTTGACAAAAGTAAGAATGATTTCCCGGAAAGCATTTAATCACACTGATTGAATATACACAGTGTGACCCCACCACCACCCTCAATATGCCATCATAATGGTTTTTTAATCAATGCATATGATTTTGGGCAGCCGCATTGCTGTGAACTGATCTGCCCCCATGCAACATGAATGTAAGATCATTAGCTGTTTTCAGTGCCATTACTATGCTAATATGAACTCTTCTTCTGTTAGATAAAAGCTTAGAGTAATAACAGTACAATGTTAAGAAGATACACGAGAATAGAACAAATGATAACTGCTGAGACATTCCCATTTTACTGTATCATGGAAATGATGCTCATGAGGACTATGTATTTTTTCTATGAGAGTTGCTTTGAATAGTTCTGAAAGTTTTATCTGGCACCACTGCAAATGACAGGAGGAGAACACAAGCAATACGCAAATGGAGTGTGGGGAGCCTCAGTAAAGGTATGGGCCTTGGGAGCCTCAGGAACATACAGTGACTGCTGTTTGTTAGAGAAAATACTCCTTGGCAGAGGAAAGAAAGGTAACTAACAAAGGAGCCCGTGGTGTTCTGCCTTTGCTCAGCATGTTCTGAAGAAGCAGCATGGTCCCATGGGCTCCTCACTCCTAAAGGAAGCTGGCCATATGAAGTTGTCCCAGTTCTGCATCCGTGACAGCAAGGGGCCCAAACACACAATGAGGACAAGCTAAAGATGTTTTCCTCCTAGTTGCCAATCAGCTAATTTTGTCCCCCTCGCTGGTGCTCAGTGTGCCATGTGCCTGGACCCTACCTACGTTTGCCATGTTTATAGACATCTAACTCCAGCCTGCAGGCTCAGTACGTGGCTAGGCTCTGAAAATCTGCGCAGGACACTGCTCCATGCTGCAATTCCCAATCCTGACTGCAAATTTACTCTTCAAAGGTCTAAACATGGCAAACTTCAAGCATATGTTTATGTCCTATTGAAGTCAAAGTGGGGGTTAAGGAACATCTTTATATCCTTTGCCAAACTGGGGTATTTAATCTCTTCCTTGATCTCCCCAAAAAGCATTTACATTTAAAATGTATTTGTACTTTTGTTTATATGGCTTTTGCTTCAATAATATTGGCAGTTCATCAAGGATTGAATGCTGATGCAAGTCAGGAGCCTGGTGAGCTTGGGGAGGTTAATGCTGCTTTACTTAGTTTTGCAAAGCTTTTAAGAATCAGCAGAAATGGATTTCATTTGGCATATAAATTGTTATGCTTGAGGAATTATGCTCCAGGACTTACCTTTTACCTTCCCTAGCTTGTAGAAATATTTAACTAGAAGTACCATTTAAGCTAGTAAATATTAAGCCTTCTTAACAAATACACTTCAAAAGCCATTTCATAAAATTTATCGGATTGGTTTTACCTCTAATGTCAGGCAAATATAGGTTAATATTTCTTGACACCAAACAATTTTAGCTGAATTAATCCACTTCTAACAGCAGTAGCTTCTCTAGTCTGAATGATGTCTTGATACATCAAGTTAATTATCGTGTTCTCTGAGAAGGTATCTCAAGAGATTCTGTAGATGTTTGTTTGCATGCCTGAGTCCACGTCCTAAAGGCAAGTGAAAAGAACACATTAAATAATCAGAAAATCAAACATGGTTGGCATTTTCTTCAAATAGATGTAGCATGGACTGGAGACTAGTTCAAGATAAATGTCTTTGCTAGTGAATATCAGAGAGCATTCAAGCTTGATCTCTTGTGCTATGTGAAGTCTATTAAATTCACTTTTATATTTTAAGAAAAAATCTTTTCACATATCTATATATACTCAGTCATCTAAAGCAGAATTTCTGTCTTTGTCCATCGGGACAGAAGACAGAGGACAGACAACAGTAGCTGTTCAGTTCAACTAGTCAAGGTGACATTCATTTACTAATAAGGAAAGCATAAAATGAAGGCAACATCTCTGACATTTTTTCACACATCTTCTGGTACTTCTGTTTCTGCAGCGAAATTATCACTCTAGAATGTTATTTAACTCTAAAGCTGGAGATTATAGCATTGCAGATTGTGCATTTCCAAATATGCCATAGACCAAGAAGGAAAACTTGAGTAGTTACCAAGTAGTCACCAAATAGTACCAGTAGTTATCAAGACGCTCTGTCACTTACTAGGCTGTGGTAATGTCACCATGACACTGAGCCTTTAGTTTACAAATCAAACTAAGAACAGAACACTAACAAGAAAATTTATTTTTCTACCCTAAATTAGGTGCATGTCTTTTTATTCAGCAGATAGGCTTCAGGATGAAGAACCAGATCACTTGGTTGGCTGTCTTCTGTCCTTCAGCTACCCTGAGGTTCCATGGTGTGCAAAGCTGCTATCTAGCTCATAAAGTATCCACTACCACCATTGACAGAGGAACCACATGGCCTGGGGGTTGTTCTGGAAGCATAACCCTCATGCCACTGGTGCCTTGCCCTTCATTTTAGACCATGGATTTTTACAGTGCCAGATGCATGGACATCTGGCCTCAGCTGAGGTTTCAGGTGCTCCTGTAATGGCAATTAATACCACAAAGAAAATTGGGGCACTGACACTGCGGGAGAGCTTCCTTCTTACAAGGTTTTGTGTCTACATTGTCTTTCCAATCACAAGCTGTACAACGAGTCTATCAGTGGCAGAACCATGTGTCAATGATAATTCACGTTCCTGGCTTCAGTTAAATGTGACCACTGGGATTTAACTGAGAAATGGTTTTAGCTATGTAGTGCAATGGCACTTCCCTATGAATATATTAGTGACTTTAAAAAAAGATATTAATGCTTGTCACATCTTTTCCTGCCTTGGGTAACATGACTTTTTCCCTTATAGTTATAAGTACTCAATGACAACAAAAAATAATGCCCTAAATCAGTCTTGTCTTTCATATTACTTTCTCATTACTCTTCTGCAACTATCAGAGTTTAATAAGGTAGCTGAAAGTTGGTTCAATCAAACAGTAGATTAATGGGGTTCCTAGGGCTACGTTCACCTCAGTTTTAATGAGGTGTCTGATCCTGAGCTGCAGTGTGTCACCGTGAATCAGAACTTCCCTGTCTCTTTAATGAGTATAAGCATAAAAACAGCCCAAAAGTGCCTGGGAAGAGATGCTACTTCACCTCCTTAGCAGCATGTTTGTAAGTGGTCTTTTTTTAAGAGTGCAAAGTGCTCTAAAACCACTAACCCACACATATGCAAAGCCTTTAGGAACTTCATGTTCCTAAATCCACAGCACTCACTGAAGAAGTCCATCATGAAAGGGAGATATTGGAGGCAGGGTGGTCAGAGGAGGTGTCTGATGTTAAGCAGGACGAGAGCTTGAATTAAGTCTCAGTGGATACTTCCACATGCTTCCATTCAGAAAAGATGGGTGAGATTCACCTCGGCTTACACAGGAGATGGGGAGGTTGTTCAAGTCTGCCACTGCTCTCAGCTCACTCCACAAAGACAGAAAGAGGTCCTGGGGAGCCCACCTCCACCCTGACAGCAGCCTAAAGGTGCTTTGGGATGAGCTGAAGGAGTGTGAATGATTTCCTTACGTGAAAGCATTTAATGTCTGGGATTTCTTTCATTTATTTCCTGTAATTTTCCTGGCTGTATCTTGTTGCATTTTATTTAAAGCAGATGTAGGGAAGAAATAGGAAGGGAGAGTGACCCTGCTGCTGTGAAAAGATTTTAATCTTCATAAAAAAAAAAAAAAAAAAAAAAAAGGCAAAAAACAAATTGGTTTGTCCTTTGTGTTCTTAAGAAATTAATTAAAGGAACTTGGAACTCTCAGCCCAACAGGGATGGTGGCACATAAAGACAAAATGCATGAAAGCTTGAACAGAATCATCACTGCCTGTCAATAACTCGACCACCACGTGCCTTCCCTGGCATAGCTGAGCCATATTTCTTTCTAATAAGCAAGCTTTGCTCTAAGGGAAAAGAAAACACATAGAACTGTGCTCTGCTCCCCTCAGTGCTCTGCAGCTGCACCATGGGAGATCCTTGCTGTAGGTGAGGAGAGGAAGGATGTAGGAATGGCACCAAAACCTTTGCTTCACCATGACCCTTTGATGGCACAAGAGCCCCTCAGTTGCTGCTTCCAGCTAATGAAATCAGAGTATGGCTGAGCTTTAGTGAGGCTCCACATCTCTGTCTCAACCTATTTCCTTTCACTGATCGTGGAAGGGCCCTGCTGTGTCTGTGCTTCTGACTTAGGCATCTGATTTCCCATAGCTAGCTAAGATGAATCCAAGCCAAAATCAATCAATCAGCTTAAGTATCAAATTTCTCACCACCAAAGGTCAAGCTGAACTTGCTTTTACGCAAAAAAATAACATGGCTCTTGACAGTTGGTTTTCCCAAGCAACAAAGTCACAGTCATGAATAGCACCACAAAACCACAGAACAGTTTGGGTGGAGAGGGACCTTCAGAGATCACCCAGTCCAACCGCTATCCCATGGGTAAGGACATCTTCCCTTAGACAAAACCCCATCCAACCTTGCCTTGAACACTGCCAATGAAAGGCAACTTCTTCCAGGGTCTCACCACCCTCATAGTAAAGAATTTCTTCCTAATGTCAAATCTAAATCTACCCTCTTCTAGTTTAAAACTGTGTCCCCTTGCCCTGTCACTACAGGCCTTAGTAAAAAGTTTTTCTACATTATTTTTATAAGCTCCCTCTATATATTGAAAGTCCACAGTAAGGTCTCTCCTGAGCCTTCTCTCCAACCTGAAAAAGCCCAGCTCTCTCAGCCTGTCTTCATAAAAGAGTGCTCCAACCGCATTTCATCTTTGTGGCCTCCTCTGGACCTGCCTGAAAAGGTTCATGCCTTTTCTTTTCTGGGGGCCCCAGAGTTGGATGCAATACTCCAGGTAGGATCCCATGAGAGCAGAGGGGCAGAATTACCTCTCTTAACCTGCTGGCCATACTTTTTTTGACGCAGCCCAGGTTATGGTTGGCTTTCACACAATGCTGGCTCATAGTGAGGTTTTTTTCCTCTAGTACCCCCAAGTCCTTCTCCACAGGACTGAGCTAATCCATTCATCCCCCAGTCTGTGCTGACATTGAGGATTGCCCCAATCCAGGGACAGGACATTGCACTTGGCCTTGTTGAACTTCGTGAGGTTCACTTGAGTCCACCTCTCAAGCCTGTCAAGGTCTCTCTGGGTAGCATCCCATCCATCCATCATGTCAGCTGCACCACTCGTATTGCTGTCATCTGCAGCCCTTTACAGACAGAAGTAGTGTTAGAGATACCCCACACACCAGCACCGTGTAATGCATGTTGAAAGGGGTGTGAAGCAGCACAGCAAATGATCTTGCCTGCATCAGCCCTGAACTCTCTCCAGCCCCAGGCCATCTCATGTTGCTTGTGAGCTTCACTATCATCTCTGAGATCTGATTAGGAAGTGAGCTGCACTTTACCTGGATTTTCATGGTTCCTTTAAAACTGGATTTCATGAACTCATAGTCTAACAGCCCTTTAAATGAAATATTCTTTTTTCAATGCCTATACTATAGTATTCTTCCCATTAACACAATGTTTGGAGTAAAATGTTACTGGTTATAACATTCTTTAATTCCAGCGACTGCTGAGAAGTTCTCCATAAATAAAAATTGTCATTTATTTTCAACACAGGCATCTCTAAGTAATTGCATAATATCACTGAGCGTGAATTATCTGCAGGTCCATGCTGCACTGTAAATAAAATGCTGTGTGCGCTGTGTTATGTGAGCTGAGGTGGTACCAAGAACCTGAAATCCTCCACTTTACCAAGAGAGGGTGAGAAGAAGAGAAGGAACACACCGCTCAAGTTCTACATTTTGGTTTGATGAGGACCTCCAGTACTTGTTTCAGTTCCTCACCTGCAACAGGCAGGTGACAGTATTTCCTTTTTCTCATGCTTCTGCTCTGCTGATGGCAGTGGGAGAGGAGCCAGTGGCTCCCTGTGCAGGCTGTGTGTGCTCCAGGTGCTGGTTCCCCCAGGCAGACACCTGCCCTGATTTGGACTGCATGGGTTACCCTGGCTGACCACAGCCCCTCAGCTGCCTGATACCATCAGGCACTCTCGCCGGAGGGCCTTGGTCTTTGCATGGAAGAATATGAGCTGCTGCCATAGGCAAGGATACAACAGTAAAAAAAATGGCCTGTGGCTTAAAACAAAGTTCTCTTGAATAGAAATGATGGCCTCCTGGATGCTGAAGATCCTCTCATCCTGAGAACTAATCAAAACCTGACAAGATCTTAAGTCATCTGACTCCACATCCATCTGCAAATGACTCAGTGGTCTTCCCTTCCTCCAGCTGCATTAGTAGTGTGTTAAGTGTCCTAAAGCCAGGGATGATATCAGTCCCTGATGAATGAACATCTACTACTCTTCTTGCAGAGGCCCCCAGGATGTCACTGCTGTACTAGGCATGTACCAATGCAAAACACAACTTCCTGCCCCAATTATTTACTTTCTATGCAAATGGGCAAGATGTAAATTTGACAGGTCACTCCAGAGATGTGGTAGTGTTTCCGGAAAGTTAAAGGTGAGCAATGGATTCTTTTTTTTACTGCCTTTTTTGCCAGTGGCTCCAAATAAAAGAAGCAGGAAAATAATCACTGTGCTTGCACAGTGAAAACAAAGAAACAACTGAGCCAGTCAGACCATCAACCTTGCTGAAAACATCCGTGCTGTATTAGATAATATTGGAAGGGAATTATGCCAGTGTCTTAGATGTTTTGTACATACCAAGTCTGAAACAGTGATATCTAACAGTGACATCAGTGATGTCTAATTAATATAATCAATATATGGTTATTTAAGTATATATAAACAGTATTTTAGTATCAGAATCCATTTGCTTCCATTTGCCTGAGAGGAGCTGCAGCTGGTGAACTGTTACTCACCTAATAATTATGCTATTATCAGGTGGACCTGAAGAAATTCACTTTGGGGTGCTTTGGGATTTGGCTGAAAGAGTCTCAGAACCATGAGTGATTGTAGCTGAGGTTCACGAAGGATGGGAGATGTGGAAGAAGGCTGAAAAAAGGGTAAATACATTTCATATGGAAAAGCCTGGGATCAGCTTGCCACTCAACGGTGCTCAGCAAACACTCAAAGATTCATGACAAATAATCAAAGCTATCTGCAAACCCAGAGAAAAATAAGAGAATAAACAGCAGCTAACTTGTTTACCAGGAATAAACCATGTGCAACCAACCCAGTTTCCTTCTTAGACAACATTACAAGTGAGTGAGCAAGCATCATAATGACTTCAGTAAGATGGTTGCAAATGACACACTCATACGCAAGCTGGAGGAGAGCACTCAAATGAACCACAGTAATGAGATTACAGATCTTGTCCAAAAGCTGACAAAGAAAGAGTGTCTGGGAAACAAAAAAGTCCAGAATGGGCTGCAGCACATTGTTGTGAATGGGGGCTGCCTGATATTTTTACTAATGACTCATGTTATGAGAGTGGGTATGCATAAAACATCAACCTTGGAAGGTCTGCAGGAGCTGAAAGACAGGAGCAGAATTCTCAATGATCTGAAATCTGCAAAGCGTCTCAGATCAGCAGTGGGACTCAAGGACAAGCGCAAAACCCATGATGTTGTGGCAAAAGCAACAGCTGCGTGAACACGGAGTGAGCACAAGATTGATGGAGTGAATCACAGCACCAGGCAGCAGTGTCAGATCCTTGCAGGGAGCAGGCAGCAATCCCATGGGGATGCCAGGGGTGGGGGTGGAGGCTGCAGGGCAATGTAAGAGTCCTTCTGCTTTGCCCTGTGCTGGTGAGGGCCCAGCAGGACCACTGTGTCTCATTTTGAGCACCACCCTTCAAGGAAGACATGGGCCAGTTAAAGAGAGCTTGGAGGAAAGTGACACAAATAAGAAGTGAAGAAAATATGACCTGCACTGAACAACTGAGCAAACTGGAGAAAGGAAGGCTGATAAATGCCGTGGACCCAACTATCTCCTCACCAGCACTGACCACTGGCACCATGCCTGCAGCATATGCCTCTGCTGCCTTACAAAAAGCAAGTGGGTTTTGCTTCATTGACATACCGTATGTTCTGTGCCAGAGCACTTTTGCAAAGCTACAGCTGCCCTGCTTGGTGATGCTTGAGCAGTTGTGTAACACACACTACTGTGCTGCAGAGTTTATGGTGGATAAAGCTGGTTTGGACAGGAGGCTCAGGCATGCTTGGTTATCCTGTCGTCAGCCAGCACATGGACCAACACTCGCTCATCCCCAGAACCCAGCAGTCGAAGCACCTGTCTCAGGATGACAAAGGCTGGAGATGGCACCAAGCTTATCTCCAGGAATGCTCTGTCCCCAGCTCTGGCCATCTCACAGCCCCATGAGGTGCCCCAGCAGCAGGACTCAGGATAAGGCAGGTCACTGCTGATGGAGAGGTGGGCAGGGGAATGCCAAGGGAGCAGAAGCTGGAGCATGGCTGTAGGCAAAGAGCTAGAGTGGGAAACGAGGCCAAAAACTTTAAACCACAGATCTCTAGCACTGTTCTCACCACGACTCCCCAAGCAAATGTAATTAAACACTAAGAGCAGACTGAGTGAACTTCAGCATCAGTAATCTATTAAATTTCATTAATTCCTCTTTCCATGATAAACTCTGAGACAGAGCTGCGATCTTGTCTGTGTTCAGTAGAAAATAATTTGCTAATGGTAAACAAACGTAATTATCTCCAGTGAATACCCAGCTGAATACCCAAATAACTGACTGCTCAGTTCAGCAAGTCTGCCATCGCACGTGGTGGTGGATAGAGGCAGCAATCTCATGTCTACATTTGCCTCCCCCTGCCCCAGTAGTGCGGGGTAATTGGACCCACTGCAAGCCTTCGTTGTTGGACATCTGGTCTCACCAGTCACAGCTGTACATCCACAAGGCAAGCCCTCTACTGTTGGTAGGTCTCCTCTCTATGAGACCCGCTGACCAGAAGGTGATCGGTGCAGGAGCCCAGTTCCAGGTACATAGGATGTAGTCCAAAATTTTCATACTTCATAATCCATCAAGACCAGGCTGGATGGGGCTTTGAGCAACCTTGTCTAGTGCAAGGTGTCCCTGCCCATGGCAGAGGGGTTGGAACTGGATGATCCCTTCCAACAAAAAACATTCTGTGATTTTGTGATGATTCTATGAACAACGCTAACGGGGAGCAGGAATGCTGTCACTTGTAATGTAACCATCCTGCTATGCAACTCCATAAACTGTGCACCTAGATGTCCATTTTTAGGTAATAGTATAATAATTTTATGCAAATATCTGCTCTTTTCAGTACTGCTTTTCTTCCCGTCCTGGAGTTTTCACTCTTTACACCTGTAAATTTTATGCCCAGTTCTAGCATTTGGCTTCAAACACACGGTCCAATTCATTACTCTGATTATTTTTTTTTTATCATCAACTATTCAATATCATGCTTAAGGTAAAGAAAAGTTAATGTGATAGCAGAAACCCCTGGTATATTTAGGAATGAAGCTTTTATTTCATATGCTATTGATCAGTGAGAGACAAAATGTTACTGCAGGTTTCCTCTGCAATATTTCCACAGGACCAGTATGAAGATCAAAAGAACAGAGAAATAATGTATTTTCTTTCAGAAATTTGGATGCAAGCAGAACTGGTTTTTTTTTTAAAAAAAAAAAGGATAAAAATATTTAGTGAAAAGTTCCATCTCTCTATTAATCTCCTGCTGAAATCCAGCTCTTCTTTTCACCAGCTCGAGGGCAACTTGAAGGACTTGGGCAAACACCAGACCAGAACTGTTTTTCCCAGTGTTCTGAAAATACTGGATGCCTTTTGCAATTGGACATGCAGAAGGGTTTAGATTCATATATTTGCTGTTAAAACTGGCATCATTTTACCATAATTGCAAAAGCCAATCAATGTGCTTGCCCTGGTGAAGGTTATTACCGCTGTGCAAGCCCTCACCAACATGTCAAGTCAGTATAAATGAGCTCCCCGTGTGAGCGCAGCCATCCCACAGCCAGCAGCACACTGGGAGAGAAAGTGGGTCTGGAGCTCAATGTGCCCTCAGGATCTGTTTTGATTCACTGTACATCATTTTTCCATGTTGCCTACTGAGGATCTTCCATAAAAATGATGCACATGTTTCATTTTAAGTAATCTCTGGTGCCTCGTAGCCTTGTTCTTTGAAATAACTGAGTCTGAATATCCATTACTGCAAGGTGTTTGAGGGCAGAATTCCAGACAAGATCCTTAAACCATCCCGGTAACATGTCCGTGATCACAAATCCACCTGTGCAAATTCCTGCATTTATAATTAGTTTTTAATGCACAATTATTTTTGCCAAATCAGGAAACTTTCACAAGGCAGGAATAAGGAAGGATTCAGACAACCCCTGCTAAGCATCTCTGCTTAACAGATGAAGAAGTGGAAGAGAACAGTCTTGAAAATGCGACTAAACCAACTCCTAGCACCAGCTGTTTATTTTCTATATTCCATGAAAATTGTAATCATAGATTCATAGAGTAGTTAGGGCTGGAAAAACGTTAGCAAATTAAATTTTTCCTCCTTTCTACGAGCAATGAGGTATTTTCTTCCTTGTGAGTCTGTCTAGGTGTGACCGCTGTTTACCAGCTGAGCATACAATGAGGTTGAGCAATTTAGCCAAATGAATCATCTTCCTCCTCCCTGTCAAAAACTGCCACATCTGTGGAACACCTTATGGGAATAAGGTAATCTCTGGCATTTTGAAACAACTCTAAATATCTTTGAAGAAGGCAGAGGTTATAAACTTGATGCAAAAGTTCCTGGGTAAGGCTTTCTGGTGTGCTGTAGCCTCCCACTGTTTTCAAATGTAACACATCCTTCTGTCTGCTAATGTGCTTGCAGGAGGCATGCAGTGGAACACATAGTTATTACTGCTGTAGGAAATGCTGGGGGCTGGATGTGAGGGCCAGGCTTTTTACAGTGGTCTGATTTGCTCCTTTTGCACTATATAGAAACAGAAATTACATCCATGTGCACATGCCATAGAGCAAAGCCTACTCTATACAATGGGCAGGAGAGGGGATTTCTGGGGTGGATTCCATAGAATCATAGAATGATTTGGGTTGGAAGAGACCTTTAAGACCTCCTGGTTCCAAGCCCCTTGCCACATGTCTTCCAGTAGATCAGGTTGCTCAAAGTCTCATCCAGCCTGGCCTTGAACACTGCCCGGGATGGGGCAGCCACAGCTTCTCTGGGCAACCTGTGCCAGGGCCTCAACACCTTCACAGTGAAGAGTTTTTACTTTGCTCTTGAAGTACTTCTGTGTACAAAGGTGGGAGGAAGCTGTGCAGCGTTTTTTTTTTCTTTCTCTCTGGACTGTCATTCCAATTTTGAACATTTAGATTTGGTATATCTAGCACAATGCTGATTTAAGTGCATATGCTTATGCTACCAATATGTTTCTTTAACTGTTTTAATTACTTCTAACAGCTCAAATGTCTCCTTCTGTAACATCGCTTAAGGAAGCACATGACTCAAGAAATTTCTCTGTTTCAACAACAACCACAAACTAGGAAGAGAGGAGTTTGGGCATGTAAAAAGTCTCAGGTCCTGCAGTGTAGCACCATCTCTCCATTCAAGTTCTCTGGGAGGAAGAGTTAAAACCAGTTGCTTCTTTTGTCAGAAACACCCTAAGTAATTTCTATCCATAGGAATGGTGGTACCTGTTAAGACTTGCAGGCAACTGTGTGCCAAACTTATGCTATCGAAATGCCATGTGAGAGATGATATTTGCCATGTTATGGCTGAGAGTGTCTGCAAATGCCACACGTCCTGTGCATTCTGGGTGCTGTAGAACCACCACAGGGTCAGCCCCACAACAACCTGTGCCACTCCTGCCACCAGAAGAGTGTTCTCATTTCATAGAGAACCTACAGCATCACTGGGAGGTTTTGGTATATGTTCAAGGCAGAGTTAGCATCACTCCCCCCCCCACCACACAGCTGTAATGACAATACCTCTTCACTAAGATAGTCCTAGAGCAGCTGTAAGCCAAGTTCCCCCCTAGATAATACACATATCACAGGATCAAACACACTGGCAAATATGTACGTGGTTATTATAGGAAGGACTCAAAAAACCCATTAGCAAGTTTCTCTACATACTTAGTGGCATTCTAAGTATATAACTACATACACGACCCATCAAGAAGGGCCTTTTTACACTTAGCGGTACATCCCAGGGAAAGGGGCAGAGTAGTTCTCTGTAATTAATCTGTAAGCAGATGAAAATTTGCTCTTTAGGAGCAGTTTGTCAGGTTGAGAAATGCTGAAGCGAAGGGTGACTCCATGGAACATAATTTTCACGGGGCTCTTAAAAAATAAAATCCCTTTCTAAGGAACAGCTGGCTGACATCACAGAGTATAAAGTGGGGAGCAGTTAGGCTTGCAGGACAAAAGCTAGAAGGTATCTCAAAACACACCAATCCTAAATATAAATCCTAATATAAAAGCTCCAGCATTACTCTATGGCGCTGAAAAAATTCAGCATTTACTCGCATCGATTCAACTCCACTGCATTTGGTATCACCCTGCAGCACTCATTACCAGTGGGAATGATTCAACAAGGCAGCCCTTCAGCATCAAAACTGATTTCATTTTTTCCTTCCTTGCATCTAATTGATAATCCATGCTGTTTGCTCTGTCTTGACTCTGCAAGTTTCTCCTCTCTGACTTAATTTATCAGTAAGATGCTTTCCAACTACTATGTTGTGTGGATGTACTTAAATGTGCTAAGAGAGAGCAGGTGCTCACAAGTCATAATGCATTGACCCACTGCAAAAACACTCCACAGATAGCATAGAAGGTCTGCCTGATCACGATGGTCCCAGTGTTGACTTCACTGGGTTTGGATCAGGATCTAAATTCACATACATTTGCCATCAAATGGCACCACAAACCCATAATTTTCTGTTTAACTCTTGGGTTCTCCAGGCTGATTTTTCCTTATGTTGTAGGGTTGCTTCTTAATATTAAGAAAGAAAAAATTAGAGACATTATTTACTGATCCATACTTTTATGGGTCATTATTGCCTTGTCCTTGTAAGAGTATGAACTTTCAAGATACTTCTTAAAAAAAAAAAAACAAAACAAAACAACCCCCAAAACCCCCACATTCCTCCAATTTTGCCAACTTAAATGAAGAAACTGGAAGTTCTGCCATAAAATTCATGAAAGCAGTTCCATGGAAAAACACAGAGGAAAACACAAAAATAAAAGACAAAAAAAACCAAGACTAGTGTGACTAGATGAGTGTCATTGTGACTGGAGACTGGAAATCAATTACTGCTCTTGGCCATCCCTACACATTTCTACCTATGCCCAGTTACCCAAAGCTATTTCCGAAAATTTCTGTCTGAAGTCTGGTCCACCACTTCCCTGTCCTTTGTGTAACAATTATCACACTTTTTTTCTAAAGAATTCTGATTTTGTTCCTGCAAGAAACAAATACAATGGTCAGATATTGTCTTGAAAGTATGAAACAGCACACGCTGCCCAAAAAACATTTTCGGAGTGCTTCAGGTAATCAGCTCTTCAGATGTTTGTACTGAGACAGCTTCACAGCACTGAAGAGAGATTCATTTCCCAGGACATAAATCTTACCACTCCCAGGGAAATCTCCTACTAACCACCACTCCCTGGGAAGAAGCCACCTCCAGAGATCTTTACTCAATATTTAACTGCAGGAGGTGGCAAGGGGAGCAGGGGTAACATTAAAAGAGCTGCTGTTATCGCCATCAATAGATTTTAGCTGGAAAACGCAGTTGGTGGAAGAACAGTATTAAAATGAAGAGAAACAAGAGCTGGACACTGCAGTGCTACTTCTCATTTAGAAATTCTATAAGAAGGAATGTTAAGGCATCTCTGCTCTCCTCATGCCTCCTCTTCAGGAGTTAACTCTGCACTCCAGTCAGTAACAAAGGTACCCACCACTGCAGCAGCACAAGCCAAACCTGACAGATCACATATTTCAGTTAAGGTTTTTATGTATGCACATATCATTATGCATAATAAGATTAGTAGGTATTATAGTAAGTACATATAGTACATACACTGATACACTGTGCATTATATGCATAGTGTGTATTGTAATGTATAAATAAATTAAATGATATAAACAATTATCTCTATATATCTATATATAAACCTATATTACACATATATAAATGCTATATATGTACATATATTACATATGTAAACATACGTATTACATATATAGTGTATATTATATACCATAGCATATCTGTATATATCAGTGGAAACCAAGCCAACATTGCACAGCTGATCACACTGCTTGCTTCACCTTAGAACACTTACGTATAGCTTCTTATAAGGGTAATATATAAATATTACAGAATTTATAGCTTCTTTGAGTAGTGGTTACTTTACCTTCTTCACCTGATGGCATTTCTATAAAAAGCAATTGAAGAGCAGAGAGCAAATTGCAACTTAATTTTACTTAGGGCCTCACAAGTTTAACATTTTTTCTTAGGGCACTGTGAGGAAAGAGCTCCTGAGCTGAGTCAGAAAGGTTAAGTGAAGTGCTCCAAGGTCATGGGTTTTTGAATTTCCTTCCTGCCCACCATCCATGGGCTATTTATCTAGAACCTCAGGACATCAACAACAGCTTCAACATACAGTTCCTGGAAGACTTATACACAAGCACACACATCCCTACACAAACAGATAGTACAGGAGAGGTTGTATCTATATATAAGAACTCAAAATGGAAGCTGTTTTCTTGCTAAGACTGCAATCAGAAATGCAAGTGAACTGCTATGGGATGGGGATTTGAAGCTACCAATAAAACCAGAAAATCAATACCCATCCAAAATGCAGTGAAACTGCCCAACATCCTGAGCATACTAAAGCTGCAGCTCTCTTCTGTTTAAAGTAGCTGTGACACACAGCAAAGTCATTTTAAGGGCTGGCGTGGCAGAAACCAGAGCACCCTCAAGCATGAGCCCGCAACACTGAGGCACAGACAGGGCAGGCTCAGCAAGGGCATCTGTGAGCGGCTGCTTTCCAAAGGGAAACAGGAAAACCACCAGCATGCACACCGCAGCCTAGAGAAACTAAAGTCAAAACAGAAATTGGAGGAAGCTAAGCTAAGAACCTCCAGCGTGGGTCTGTGATTCCTGCCCTCACCAGGTCAACCGCTGCATCTGAGCCCTTCAGCAGTTTCTCCACTTACCTAACAAAAAAGTCTTCCAAGCTATGTCTTGTATTAAATGCACTACTTCTGAGAAGAGAGCATAACCTTCTGACCTAACACAGATGAAGGATTTTCTAAATATACAAACACATGCAAACTTAATTATCCTGATTACTTAGCATAAGATTATTAGTTATTTCTTTTGTTCCACTCTAAAAGTAATCCTAATTAAATTTAATTATTAAATAACCTATTTCTGTTGCTTCCTTAGGCCTTTGAGCTTGATGCTCAGGATTACAGACTTATAGGCATAGTATTCTCTGAATTTACTATGTGTTATCTACAGTAGAACATCTGCTAATCTGAACAAATTTACTCCATGGCAAATACAAGATCATCTACTTCTCAGCAGAAAGCAAGGAACCTATTTGGAGCTACTCTGTATTTGCCATTGGTAAGTGAAATGTATTTGGCAATTACTGTTAAGCAGTTAAATGAACATCACCTGTTAATCTCCAGTGTGGTGATGTCCTCAGTTACAGGACTAGTTCCCTTGAGGATGACAAGTGAAATCCATCTTCCATTAGCCCCGTCTGACCTGAAAGGAAGCACCTGCATCTTGCTTCCTGAGAGACAATTATTGTGATAGTCTTGGGCTGAAGTATTCAGCCAGGCCTTGCTCTTGCCATGATGTGAATTGGGAACACCTTTGGTGCTGTCCTTGTTTCCAGCAGACAGAAGAGGAGGGATGTACACTGTTTACCTGAGGGTCCCTTTACTTGACTTTTGTAGTCAAGAAGGAAAATGTGACTTAGTACAGGAGTACAGTTACGTAGTTGCATTAGGTGCTGTAACCACTACAAAGTCTTATTTTTCTGATTACAGTAGCACTAAATAAATGGTTTCCAAACAGATTTCGTCTCTTTCTTGGGCTACCTCTGAGGCCATATTGTCCGTGCTCTCTCAGCCTCCTTGATGCCTTTTGCTGCTGGCACATTGACATGAAAAGCTGTGCTACAATTAAATACCCAAATTCCTGCATTTGGGATTAGATCCAAATCTAATCTACCTGCCTAAGCCTTCCTATGTGGCCAGTATTTTGGCCTGTACTCGGCTATTTTAGCTGCTGTTCTCCATAACAAACCATCACCCTGAAGGGTAATTTGCTTGAAAATGTGCAAATAGAGACCTGCATATAACACAGGATATATGACATATGAAACCCCCCCCATGTCAAATCAGGGTTGAGTGGCCAAGGCTGAAATTCTCTTCCAGTCAGAGAAATAAATCATAGTTCCTATCTTGCAATAGGTCTCTTTCTGTGGAGAATTTCTGTAGTTGCTCTCCCCTGAGCCAACACTGGGCTCGCTAGGAGAAACCACCAGGTCTGTACGAAAAGCCTGACCTTCCTTCTGTAGAGCAGCTTCTTTAGAATGCAGGAGTGATGCACAGGATAGATCAAACACCTAGAAGAGCTGTGTAACCAGCATCATCTCCTTTAACAAAGAACTATTGAGGTAAAACTGGCTCCATCCCCCTGATTGCACATATTCCTTTGGGGAAAAAGAGGGTCAGTGAAGAGGTGCAGGCTTCAGCTGCTGGTCTGATATGATGGGAAAGCTGCTTTAAGCCAGCCTGTGCTGCGACCACTATTTGAACAAAAGGCTTGATACTATAAAGTGCCCTTGAATAAGCTCTGGATATCTCCTTCTATCCATGCAATAGGTACGCCAAAACAGTGAAATGTTGATTTGGGGACGGAAGGCTTAGGAGAACAAATTGTCTGTCAGTTGGCTTGTCATAGCTGTTGACTTGTAGTGATAGGAAAGTAGACTATGTATCTATCTCTGTCTGTAACGTGATGGCCTTTTGAACCAGTATCAGGAGACTGTGATAAATAGGCATTGCTTTCCTTGACTGCATGGTAGACTGAAGATGTTTTATTTGAATACATATAAATCCTTCCTGTTGTGTAATTCCATATAACAGCCTGGACTGCCTTGCAATCTAACATGATGTGTGGCAAATTAAATTTTTCAGGGCTCAAGAACTCGGAGTAGATGAGGTTTGAGGCATCTATTTTGAGACCCATTTCTTACAGCTGGAAGTGACTGAGCAGTGTTTATTTATTCCAGAATTTCTGAGCATGGTATGAACTGGTAACTGCAAAGAAAGCTCTAATGACTTGTGTGGAACTGATAAAACACACATATTCTCTCTGTGTGTTTAACTAGCAGGACAGCAAGTGTAGGTGTAACTTGGCCAACCTGTGTGTGCTTGCTTGCCTGGAAGCCCTGCAGTCTCTCCAACCAGTTTGGTTTGATTCCTACAGATGCTGCCTGAAGAGATGTCACCTCTCTGTCACAGTTTCTGTGGGTGAATTTCGTTCACAAGCAGCTCACAGTTGGGCCAGCTCACAGAGGAGTGCAGTGTATAATCTGGGGCAAGACCTACCTTTACCCTGCAAACTATGCAGGTGAAAGGAGGCTTACATGCCCTGTGGTGCTTGGCACTCTCTGAAGATCCAGCGCGTTGTGCAGAGACACAAAAATACCATGATCTGGCCCTGAGCTGTAGATGGGGGGGCGGCGGAGGTCAGCTAGATTAAAAACTGAAAAAAAACACACAGATTTTCTGAATCCCATCTTTCTTGGAGTAAGGGGAAAAATAATCTCCATTTTTAGTTACAGAAGGGAAATGTCAGGTAGTGAAGCTTCTTTCTCTTTCTTTTGTGGGCGTTATCTCCCTTACAGCTCCTGGGCCATATCAGGAGCAGTAGGAGAGCCCTTCTTGACTTGTATTATTTTATATGCTAATATTTTTGATACTGTTTGATGCTTTGATACTTCTTTCTTCAAATGACACTGCTTGTGTGTGTATTTTTACGCATCTTCTTTTCCTTTCCTCTCTTTTTTGGGGGGGTTGTTTGGTTTAGTTTTTTGAGAAAGTGGTTCCATTCACTTGAGTGATTGGTACTGCTGGGTACTGTACGCAACAATTAGTGACTGTGGCACAACATGTTTCTTGGATATAGCCTTGTACAACTTTTGTTCAGTCAGGTTATTTTCACTGGCAGAAAAACTCCTCATTCGATGATTATGTTGCTGCTTTTCTTTCCTGACACCAGGAGCCCAGACACGTGTTAACACTGATCTTTTCTTATCTTCTCTGCAGATTTCACCTCTTCCATTGTAGCAGTTCATTTACATTTTGTTGTCAGTGGGGCATGCAAGGAAGAATCTGTGAAGCTCATTAGGGGGGCTGGGATTTAACAAAGCAATAAACATGTGAAAACGACTTGTAAACATTTGTAACTTCACTGCTGAGCTCTCCCCTTTACTATTTGTATTAATGAGAATGTGTGTAAATCAAACAAACATAAATGTCAGTGACAACAGTAGTTAGCAGAAACTTAAGCGTGCTTCTATCTGCTTCTTTGCTGTGTTTTCTCCTGATTTCACTACAAAGGAGCAGTAAAATGAAGGACCACAGGATTTCCTTCCCCTTTGTTGAAAAGAGCTGTGCAAAGAAGCAGAAAGTTTTAAGCAGGAATGAGAATGATAGGGAGGAAATGGAGTATGAATTTGGAAAAAGAAGGGAGGAAAATTAGAAAAAATATAATTAGATTTGGGAATATGAAAGAGAAAAGGAAAGCCTCTGCAAGGTAATAATTGTTCCAGGGATTACTTTAGGATTTACTGCTCATTTATTCCTTGTTAAAATGCTTCCTCTCTGTTCATTACATTTCAGCAAGAACAATTCAGCCGTCATTGCTACTTAATGTCATATTGCCAGTGGTCACTTGCTCTAGAAAACACTCAGGCTCCTCTACCATTCTGAAGCTGAGGAACTGTAGCTCCCAGCACCTGTTTGACCTACTGAAGCCTGTGTATTACTCACTACACTTAAAACTAGTAATTAATCTCAGACTAGTTCCATGGGAAGGAAACTGTTGCTGGCAGAGCTGTCATTTTATGAGATCAAGATGGCTGTGGGTGATAGAGACAAGGACACTTGAAGTCTTTGCTAATGAGAATCTTTTGCATTACAAGCATAGCAAAATATAATGACCTGTTAGTGGTTTGGCATTTCACACTGATGATTAGCACATCTGCTCCTGGATCAAACAAGCCATATGGGTTGATTGCCATTCCTCTTGTGGAGGAGATGGGATCTTGGTGGACAAAATGGCTTCACTTATCTTTAGGGAGGAGGGGGTGCTCCTGTCTCTTATAGCCAGTAAAGTCCTGCACTGCCTTCACCTTCATTCCCATTACCTTCATTACACTCATGGCTAACGTATTTCAGGTGTTGGCAGAATAACTGGTAATACAGTGAAATTGTCCTACTTTCAAGTTACCTGATCCTAGTTTCATATGAAAGCTTTTTGTATGAGCTACAGTTTCATTTCAACAAGCAAGAAATACACCCAAAAATCCCACGTAGCAGCAAAAGACTCGTCACCATGGCAGCTCTCGGTAAAGGAAGAGTTGAAGAGTTTCTGCTGGACACAGCTGAGTGATGAGTAAGTCTGTGCCTTGGCCCAGGCTGCAGGGAGGGCTGTGTCAGTGCTGCCAGGCTGCAGCAGGGCTATAGAGATTTCATCAGAGCTCAGAGCTAGGATAGCAAAGTTTTCTGAATTCAAGCTAATGTGCAACTTCTAAATACCCAAGTAGAGCCCTGAAATGCAACAAATCAGGAATCGTACCTTCTTTCTTTTCATCACAAGCACTTGCCTTGCGTGCAGTGACTTGTGCACCCTTCTCAATAGAAGAAAATTAAGGCAGTCAGCTACTTCTTGGATATGATTATGTTTATTGGCAAATAGCGTTCTCATAAGCACGAAGATCATACACGGCCAATTTCCCTTTCCCTATTTCCAAACCTTACCTTCAACTAGCATTCTGACCAAAAAGTGGTCTGATTTTCTTTCTGACTTACAAATGTGATTCTTCTTGCCTGCACAGCTTTCTGAATTTCAGCCTGCTGAAATTCTGCCTGTTCTATAAGCACACACCCATATAGACCCTAAACTAATTAATTCCCACTGTTAGTGTTTATGTTCAGTCTTGTCCTTGGCAGCCACTGCCATTGTTTTAGGCCTGACTGAGCAGTGGGATATTTAATTGTTTGCTCATTTAGTCTGAAGAGAGAGCAGCCAGCATAACCATAAAACCCACTGAGAATTCTATGTGATCAGCTTGAAAAACAAAGACATATTTGCTGGATTTCACCCAACCTCCTGCAACACAATGCTTCAGCAGTGCATTCAGAGCACGGCTGCCGTCTTCATCGGCTGAGGGAAAGACTCAATGAGACTCTCATGTGGAGAGCACAGATCCTCTGCATCACCTCTGCAGCCTACAGCAGCTGGGGTCTCACGCTGTTCCCAGCCCCTTTGCTGGTGCTTGCTCCTGCCACAATGCATTCCTACCAAGTGAATCAGGTTATTAAAAAAAATAAAAGCAAATGAAAGGGTAAATTCTGCAATAGTAAACTATTTTCCCAGAGTTATTTAATATACTTCTTTAAAGAAACTGCGTTAATAACCTGCTTGAAAGTGTTCGTATGAGCAACTGTCCAACTGTATCTGAGGAGCACAGCAAGGCTAGGGGCAGCGGACACCTGAAGCAGGGCTGATGAGCATGGGAATGCATTAAGCCAAGCATTAGCAGTGAAACTAGTAAATGAACTTCAGAGTAGGGAAACCCTAAATTGTACATCCCTTGTCAGTTCTGTGCCTCAGATTGTCCATCCCCATATGTCAGAGGACCACCTTAAGATGCTACTTAAAAGTTCTGAGGTTCCTAAAAGGAAGATAATGCCACTTATAACAGAAGTTTGTTTACTTCTAGCACTTAGAGGCTATACATCAATAGACTGTTTCTGCCATTGCAACCTCTTTGTAAGATAGTGTATAAGTGTTTCCACGATATAAATGATTGGATGAAGGAATATAATTTGCATAATTATTTCATATCTAAAATTTATACATTTTCAATGCCCATTAACTCCTGATTCTCAACATCAATTTAATTCTTCTGTACTCATCCAGTATTTATCTCTCTGCTTCAAATAGCAGTGGCCTATTTTTGGCCAATGTCGGCAAAGAAATTAATAGGCTAACTTTATGTTTATTTATCACCCTTGACAGGCCCACGACAGGCCTTTTAACAGCAACTATAAGAATCCCAACAGTCTGACATATGTCTCTTGACAGGCATAGCATTTTACCTTTTGAGTATACAGTTAGGGAAAGTTCCGCCTTCCTGTTGTTGCTGTATGCTATAGTTTTGTTACAGGACTAAATGTTCAGAGTGTGTTTATACCACACTATGTAAAAGCACCTGTGTGAGAGCTAAGTGATCTTCATCTACAGGCAATGGTGAGAAAGTCTCTTCTAGAAATCACTTTAGAGCACTTCAGCTTGGGAGCTTCTCTGACTTGTCCTTCGAGGGACTGCTGAGTATGGAAAAAGGGTAGCTGCCCAAGTACCTTAAGCTTACATGCTGATACTTTTCTTTTCATGCTTTCTGAAACCTGAATATTTTGTTACCAAAAATGTATCGAATTGATACTGGTCCTTACTGGAATACATACAACTAACTATACAGACTGACATCGGAAGGCTGACTCCTTCGGTTGAGTGGTGTTTTTTTGTACCTGTAGGCATCTCACTGGGGAGCTGCATGGGGCAAACATGGAAAACAAAAGCTACATAGGGCCCCTTGGGCAGCGCCCTTCAGGCACAAAGGGACAGAGCCGACTCTGTCTGCTTTGCACTGCCTGGAGGCTGCTGGAGAAATTCAGCATATTGTTCCTGAGCATGGGGACATGACCAGCCCAGAGTGGTTTAAACTGGTTGTATCCATGCTGCTTTGCCGGCGAGCCTGGGTTTCAGCCAACCCCTGCCTGCTGCCTGGGTTTCCCCACCTGAGAAACCTGCTGGCTTGTCCTGGGGTGTTTGAACAATCAAGTAATTTTAGTTTAAGTGAGACCCAAGTATACAGCCTTGAGAACCAGGGTCCAGCACCCACTGTCAGTGCCTGAAAATCCCAGTCTGAGCAAGAGTGTCAAAGAAATAGCCTCCTGTATTATTTCAGCATCCTAAATGGCATTTATCTTCCTTGCCATATTTTAATTGCCCATGAATCATCTTTAGTTAAGTTTAGGGCAATGAGTAACTCAATGACGCAACAAAAGGCCCCAGAAATAAAGTGTGATACCTTTGATTGATGTATTGTCAAAATAACTGCATTTTAGAGCAGCGTTTTATTTTAAAGGGTTTTCATTTTATTTCCCAGGGCTTCAGCAAAAGGATTTTTCTTCACCTGATTGAGGAAAATACAGGTAGAATGGTCAGGGTTCATTCCATGTGGAAATACATTGGAAGAGGTATTCCTGAATAACTATATCTGATGCAGAAATGAGAGCTGTAATTATTATTCCAGAATATATATATGTAAAGTATGTATAGGTATTTTTTACATATATATATCTATAAAACTTTAAATAGCTGTTTTAAGTGTTCATACAGCCACACTGTTTCTGAATTAGTTCTGAGTATGGGTTACAGTCAGTCCAAAAAGAGCTCCTATTCTGAAATAGGAGCATCCAGAGAGGATGTACACCCAAATAATGTTCTGGAATAGCTATTGCAGAGACTTTCCAAGCACTGAGGAGCCCTGAGGGCAGGCAATATGAGGTCTTCCAGTAGCATCAAGATGGCCAAGTTTCACATTGCCAAAGTGGAAAGTGCTGTCAACTCTGTGGCAGAGGGGGGGAAGCTGCTGCTACCAGCCCCTTATGGAGCTCCTGAAGGGGGTTAAAGTGCAGGGTTTCTTGCAGGGAAACAGATCCTGTCCTTAAACACACGTTCCATCTCGCAGATCTCAGTATGCATAATGATGAATGGGCCTATGGCCATCAGTCCTGCCAGGATATTTGAGGCTGACCTCCTCCCTCTCTAGTGTTTTGGCAGACCTGCAGTTACTTTCATAGAAGTAGCCCAAATGCATACTGTATATGCTGAAAAGATACACTTAATTTCTGCTTGTCATTTGCCCTGTAATGCCTTACATATAAAGAACTCTTCTGCATCCCTTTTTACAAGGCCAAAATTCAGCATGGAATTATTTTCTTTACCATTCAGTCTAGAACTGTGTAGCTTAAGTTTAAATTTACATTGTTTATTTTGAAGAACGTTACGGGCGAGGTATCCCACACAAACCTGTGGGTCTAGAAAAAGAGGTAAGTTCTCAGAGATAAATGACTTTATTTTTTTTACCATTCCTGTTCTCTTTCCTCACTTGCCACAGAGATCTGAAGAAAAAATGAAATCAAACTTCTATATGAAACAATTTTTCTCAGACCGAACAGTGAGATAATAATTTGAGTTTTATTTACAGTATAATTAACTTATAAACGAAAGTTTAGAATATTTGCATATTTGTTTTCCTAGCTTCTATAGAAACACAACTTTCCACTCTATTGCATTGTAACCTATTTACTTATACAATCATACCTTTCCTTTCAGCTAGTCAGCCAAATAGCCTTGCCTTGTTTTCAGTGTTTCTTTTATTTCCCTATTATTGCAGACATTTGTTAGCAAGTACAGTATATATGTAAGTAACTTTACATTCCTCATAGCTATGAATGCAATACAAAGTGTATTCATCATAATCCAAAATAAAAATATACTTATTTCTTGTAGATGTATAGGGTTTTTTTGATCTACACAATGTCTATAGTTTCATTTAATCCAATATATGTCTAATTTCTGAAAAACTTCTGAAAGTGTGGGTTTGGTCAGCACGTAGCCACTTCAAGTATTTCTAATTTTCCCATATTTCCATTTTTCTGGAAGATATTTTCTTCTAGAAATTATACCTCACTCCCCCCTTAGGAGGAGTCCAATAGCCCCCTTGCATCTCTGAATGCAGGCAGGAAGAACTTTACACAAGTAAGTAGCTTATGGCATATGATGAATCTGAGAATGCGGGCCCCAGATGCAGTAGCACTGAGGGCACCAGCAGTGTTATGGGGTGTTATGTGTGGGTACATGCCAGAGGACAGACTAAGGCACTAATTAAGGAAACAGGATATCAGTATAGGTTGTTCTACTGTTGCTCTTTGGGCAGTGAGTTGCTTGATTCACTTCTTAGTACAGGCATGCAAAAGGTTAAGCAGTAAAAGGAGGTAATGAAGCCCTAGGATTCATTGTGTATAATGGTAATGAAATATCAGGCAAAAATGAAAAATTAGGGTTTGCTAGGAAACAGCTAGAGAATAAACCAGAAAACATTATGCCATTACAGAAATTCATGGTGAATATTGAATACCACATGCTCTTTCATTTTCCCACCTTATGTAGCAAATCAGAACCTGGTACAGGAGATGACAGGTGTCTTTGATGACAACATCTGATCATGGTCACAATGATGCCATAGAAAGCAGGAATGGAAACATCTGAAGGGACTGTGTTATCTTGAAAGAGGCAAGAGTGATGACAGGTTTGAGCGTAGCCTTTAAAGCCATGAATAGCAAGGATTCAAGAAATAGGGAGCATCCACTGAAGTCATCAGGCAAATTTTTGAAATAAAAGAAGAAAACACTTTTTTTGTGCACTCTATATTGTAATACTTTTCCCCTGAGGAGCAGCTACTGGCTGTTGTCAGCCAGCAGCGGGGTAGACCTTTGGTCTGACCCACTGCAGTTGCTGTTAGCACTGTGATGGAAAACTGCTTTTCATCAGTAGCTGCATGAATCTTTCCTGCAGAAAAGTTTCTTCAGATGTTGTCATATTCTGTAACATAGGATCACTAAAAGGGAAATAGATGCTCCAGACTAGTTGAAAAACACTAAACCATTTTCATTTGAGGTACCCACAGATAGCTGAACTATATTAAAGTTATTATTAAAGGAAGTGGGGAAAAAAACATATTTTTTTTCTTTAGTGAATTTACTGGAAGAGTAGCCCCAGTTGATTCTACAGGACACCAATTGTCCTACTGTTGTTATTGCACAAATTATTGCCTGTATAAGGGGAAGCTCAGTGACTATGGTACAAGCCATTCAGTTCAAGTTTCATTAAAAAAACCCTGTAAGACATCTTTTTTAAAGTTTATGCTTATATATTGTAATTCTCTGAGCCCCTCTTCCTGACCCTGAGGCTGATGGGTAGTAGAAATAGTGGGGGGGATGGTACACCAGCTAACATGAAGACTTCAGCCCACAAGCATCTCTTATGTCACTGAACCGTGGCACTCCTCCCGTCACTGTTTTCTCCTCCATGGTCCATTGCTCTTGTACGTGTCTTTTCAGAGGGATTTCACACCGTATTTCTCACGAGGCGAAACTAAGTCTTAATTTTGGAAAACACAAAATGGTAACACCACTGTGGGGGTGCAGTTTCCCTTGCACTCAGTGCACTTACAAAAGCAATACAGCGCTAGTGCAGAGATAAAACTGTACAGAAACAATACAAACCGTGATAAAGTGTGCCTTAGTGTGTGCGTATGTGTTGAAATATGGCCCAATTACTGCCTGAAATTGCAAAGAGAACCAGCCATTGTGTTTCATGCAATCTGTCTTGGAGATGTGAGATAGGAAAGGTTGCGGGGATGTTTGGCTTTTTAATCACTGTTTTCTTAAGAATGAAAATTATCTGCCCAGTCACAGAAGCACTTTTATTATATACAGAAGGGGAGTGGGAAAGAGTCCTGTAAAGGGGATGGAGTGATTTCAGATCAAGGTAGGTTCTCTAACCACTGGGTTTAGAGTCTAGCTCAGTGACCTTGACTATTCAAACCATGTGGAGCTGCCCTGTGAGCTGAGACCCACCCCTTCACAGCCAGGCTGGTGGTCAGGCTACCAACTTAAATGGGGGAGGAACTGTATTCTTGGTCTTGTCTGCTCAGCGCCATCATCCCAGTACCCTGCAGCTTGAGTGGGCACGATTGCCGCTCTCCATTGGAAAAGACCTCTTTGGTTCTTCAGGGACAGGGACAATTTTTAATGGTAGATGGAGACTTCATGAGCTCTGGTAGAACAGGAATGCAAACACAGATTGGATTTTGTATATTTATGAAAAAAACAAACAACCTCTAGTTCTGCTATTTCCTATCCAGCACTAATTATGAGCATGATCCGAGTGTATCTGGTTCTCTTCCTGCTCTAAAAAGATACTCACTGCCCTGCACACTCTTATAGCTCTAGTTTTGGCTTTCCCTGGAGGATATCATAGAATCACAGAATAGTTAGGGTTGGAAAGGACCTTAAGATCAATTAGTTAAAACACCCTGCCATGGACAGGGACACCTCCCACTAAATCATGTCACCCAAGACTCTGTCCAACCTGGCCTTGAACACCACCAGGGTTGGTGCATCCACAGCTTCCTTGGGCAACCCATTCCAGTGCCTCACCACCCTTACAGTAAAGAACTTCTTCCTTCCTGTAGACCTTTATCCGATAATAAAACCACTACCTCACCAAGAAAAAGACCTCACCTCATAAAAAAAAACCACCCTGGTGTTTTCTTTTGTTCCTGGTGCAACCCAACCTTTTGTACCGAAGTAAGGTGCTCTTTCAGGCATTAATGCAATTCAATACAAAGTACTTATACACCTCCACTTAATTTTTTGCTAGCTTCATGTAATGAAGCAATGAACATGCCTGTTTGGTTTGTGTCACCCATCATATTCATTTTGGAAGTTTCAATCTCCTTTTTGCTTATGTTCAAAGACACCAGGACTGCTCTGTCAGCTGGCACTGTGAGAGGAAGGATGTCATGTTCCTGCAGGAACACCTGATGTGGAGCAGCAGTTTCTCAGTTGCCTACCAAAGGCTAAACCTGAGTCTAGAAAATGCTGTGCTCTGGTAATATTGGATAGGAGTGCAGTTTTTAAGACTCAAACAATTACATCAACAAATCATACTGACAAAATCGATGATACTTTCTCTTTTTCACCTTTTTGCAGTTTGGGAAATTATATTAAGCTCTACAAACAAACCCCACAAAAACAAGAAAAAGCTAAAACCAAGGGGATTTGATGGCACAAGAAGGAAACATCTTACTGGTAGTCTGGTTGATCTGGTGATCCATTTGGATTGGCTTGCTGTGGTATTTTAATCCACAGCCAACACATATCATTTCCTCATTGAGTTAGCAGGAAATGAAGGTGTGTGATGTATTATTACTTCTGTTAATTCAGTCATCTGTGTACAGAGGTACAATATGCTCACTTAGGTGGTGTCATTTACTTCAGTCACCAGCTATCAGGCACTAAAGAGAAAGCAGTAAAGCATTTCACTGGCTCTTTTGCTCTCCATAGACTATTAAGCCTTGAAGGGAAAGACCACAATGCAGGCATATATGTGAGGCAGAAGGGTATTTCTGTTTATTGGTATATAAATCTCAGGCAGTGTCTGTTCTGATCTTTGCAATAGTTGGATGCTTCGTGTACACAAGATTTGCTGAAAGCTAATTTGAGACCCTCTGCCTGCCAGCAAGGATACGTCTCTTAGCCCAGGCTGTCTCTGCAGTGGTTAAGGAGGTGGTACAGGGTCTCTTTAGGGCTGAAAACCTCCACCTTGCATTATTAATCAATGAGCATCCTAGTTCAGCCATACCCTGGGCAGTACAAACACAGCTCTCATTTAATGCCCCCCACACACACTGTGGCTAAAGGTAACTTTTAAACTATTTGGCAGCAAAGCAAATGGAGCCACCTGCTCTGCTCTGCTTCCAGCATTGCTCCACAGCCTCCAACAGAGATTTACTTTATGTTCAACCCTTCACAACTGTGCAAAAGGGCAGAAAGTGCCTAGAAGTATGCAGAAGGGAGTAAAAGGTTACTCCCACGCTGCATTTCTTTCCATGAGTTTCAATATTTACAGTGTGCTGGGTCTGCTGACTCTGACCCAACATTTTTATGTTGGCAGTCAGTATTTCTACCAGAGCACTGCCAACTGCTGATCTGAAAGAATGAGATTTAGGGAGTTATTTCACCATGTAGAAAAGCAGAAACCTGTTTCCTCATGCTTTTACTGCTGTTTACTGAAAGCTGTCTCATAGATCTTCCAAGGTTTAGAAAAGGCTAACTGCTACTAATAAAGGATTTGGGGAGGTTTTTGGTGTTTCAGATATCCAGATGTTACAGACAGGATCTTCAAAACTGAATGCCTGAGGTTACTTGATTCCATAGATAAGTATCAGGCCGGTTGTTTCCTGATGCTGGAGGGCTACAGTATTCCTGGCTTCCTTTGAAAATAGTGACATATGGAATTGTTCAGTGGCTTTAAATTCCATCCCCTTTAGGTGTCTGAGCATGGATTTTAATTTTTTTTTTAAGAAATAATATCTGGATCTTAAAATATTCATAGAGTCATAGAATAGTTAGGGTTGGAAAGGACCTTAAGATCATTTAGCTCCATCCCCCCTGCCATGGGCAGGGACATCTCACACTAAACCATGTCACCCAAGGCTCTGTCCAACCTGGTCTTGAACACCGTTGGGGATGGATCGGTCACAGCTTCCCCAGGCAACCCATTCCAGAGCCTCACCACCCTTACAGTAAAGAATTTCCTCCTTACATCCAATCTAAATCCCCTTGTTTAAGTTTGAACCCATTACCCCTTGTCCTATCACTACACTTCCCAGTGAAGAGTCCCTCACCAGCATCTTTTTAGGCTCCCTTCAGATACTGGAAGGCTGCTATGAGGGCTCCACACAGCCTTCTTTTCTCCAGGCTGAACAGCCCCAGTTTTCTCAGCCTGTCTTCATGTGCTTTTTTCCCTCCTTAAACATCCTAACACAGTCATTCCTTGTGCTCACATTTATGCCTAAACCCTGCAAGTTCTCAAACTCTTCCCACATGACAAACATAGAATTTGATTGAAGTGGGTCACTATCATTATTTCCATTATGTCAGGTCCCTAATACATGACCTCATCAAAGCTCAGAGTAGTAACAACAATAAAAGGGGCTCTCCTGTCTGTTACTCGGAAATCTCAAAAAGCACTTCTGAAACACTGATAAAGGTAATGAATGTAACCCACCTAGTAATATTTGGAAGGTTTCTGCTAAGCAAGTAGTACACTTGTTTTGCAAGTGACTGAACTAAGATTTTGTAAGAGTGACAGAGCAAAACCAAAATGTAAACTGGAGATAAATATCTGCAGTAATAAGAAACAAAAAAACCCTTAGTGTTTCATTCTTGTTGTCTGAACTTTTCATTCTCTGATATTTGTTCATTTGATCTGCTTTCTTCCCTCTTCCCAGGACTAAGCAAGTATTTTTCTAGATTTGCTTAGATTTGCTCCAGCTTCACCTCTTTCTCCAGCTTTTAAAGGAGCAGAATAAGGTGCTTTATAATACTGCGGATCTGATTGCACTGCTTTTTTCTGACTTTGATTCAATTGACCAGGGCTTTTTCAGCCTCTTTTCCCCCTTTGCACAGATCTTGCACTTCTGCTTTGTCTTTGGAAGGCTGTGTCTCCATGTACTGCTAGGTGAACTCACACTCAGGGCCACTTCGTAGCAAACTTGCCTGAGCCGTGTTGTGACTGCCTTATAGCCTGCAGGTTTGGGGGTGCTTTCTGTGGAAAATAAAGCACAAGCAAGGTGAGCCTGCTGCACACTCTGGGATGAGCAGCTCAGGTCCACTGTGAGATACTGGAGGTCAGGAGCTCTGCTCTGCTCCCAGTGTGGTCACCGGCTCTATACTTCGGGAGGTATATAATAGAGGTGACCCAGCAGACCTTTAGAAAAGCCAGGTTCTCCACCCCGATAGTATTTGCAAGTGGGGGGGAAGGGGGGAAGTGGATCAAAAACAACCTAGACTAATGAAGTATTTTTATCACCAGAAAAATATATTTATATCTGCAGTTATATTGCAAATAAAAGACAGACAAGGGACAATGTGGGCCACCTACGGAAGCTATTGGGAGAACTGGCTACCTTGGATTTGGAGAAGGCTGAGGTTCTTAATGACTTCTTTGCCTCAGCCTTCACTGGGAAATGCTCTGACCACACCACCCAGGTCTTGGAAGGCAGACTTAGGGACAGTGAGAATGAAGACCCTGGGCCCACTGTAGGAGAGGATCTGGTTCGAGACCATCTTAAGAACCTGAATGT